>BLKR01011837.1:0-26760 GCA_011170035.1 Teleogryllus occipitalis
AATAATTTACTGAATTAATGTAATTATAATTATAGTTATAATTATAATTAACTATTGAAAATAATTTTGTACGAACTTTATGTTCGATAATTTGATATTCGCTTTTCACCTCTCTGGCCACTCAGGTTATGCACACACACACACACACACACACACACACACACACACACACACACACACACACACACACACGAGAGCGTATTGTTCAGACACTTGCAGTATACCCCCTTTCGGGAGCTCATCCGCGCACTTATTAAATTCTTTTAGCTTTTCACTTTTTAACTCGCTATCGGTTTTCCCAATTTGGAGTTAGGTTATGCACTTGCAATTTAACAATAGGAACCGCGCACTCAGACGTGACATTCACAGAATAATCTCTCATTGTCAGACGGTTTTTCTAGAAGTGCGTTTCTTGTAAAAGAAGGCGGTATCGGCAACCAGGACATCGTGAGATGTAAATGGTGGATTTAATTTCTTTATTTTTGCTGTTAATATGAGGAAAGGTGAAAGGTGCTTGGAGGCTGTCATTTGAATCTTGAAAAGAAATATTACGTTTAATATTATTTAATCATTAAATCTATTTTTAAATGCACTGATAACAACGCGATAATGACGGTCGCCTTTCGTTCGCGTTATTATAAACTAATAATTTTCTTTACGACTAAAATATTTATTGCGCTTCGTTGGTACATTTACGTGGAACGTGAATACACTGAATTGAATGACAGAAAACTGTTTTCGTTCAAACGTTTGAATTTTTTCTCAGGGTCAGACATACAGGCAGGCTGACAGACATACAGGCAGGCTGACAGACAGACAGACAGGCAGGCAGGCAGACAGACAGGCAGGCAGACAGACAGGCAGGCAGACAGACAGGCAGGCAGACAGACAGACAGACAGACAGACAGACAGACAGGCTGACAGGCTGACAGGCTGACAGGCAGGCTGACAGGCTGACAGGCTGACAGGCTGACAGACAGGCTGACAGGCTGACAGGCAGGCTGACAGGCTGACAGGCAGGCTGACAGGCAGGCTGACAGGCTGACAGGCAGGCTGACAGGCAGGCTGACAGGCAGGCTGACAGGCTGACAGGCAGGCTGACAGGCTGACAGGCTGACAGGCAGGCTGACAGGCTGACAGGCAGGCTGACAGGCTGGCAGGCAGGCTGACAGGCTGGCAGGCAGGCTGGCAGGCTGGCAGGCAGGCAGGCAGGCAGGCAGGCAGGCAGGCAGGCAGGCAGGCAGGCTGACAGGCATACAGGCAGGCAGACATACAGGCAGGCAGACATACAGAAAGACAGACAGGCGGACAGACAGACAGACGGACAGACGTTTCCGTCTAAAAAATTTGACGTTGAATCCCTTAAAAAAAAGGCGATTAAGCATTACTGTAAATGCGAAATTTTGAAGCTCTTTTTCACAGGAATCTATTGATTTTTCGAAAAACTTCATTTGAAGTCATTTGAAGCACATTCACTCAAAAATGCAGCAATGCATACAAATTGATAGAAATGTGCATATTAAGGGCGTGAGAGATATTTGAAAAAATACATTTGTGTAATTTTTGAAAAAAACAAAAGAATACGGCAAAATGAGCTTTACTTCAGATTACACTGTCAATTTGCACTAGTTTGAAAGAAAAATTTGGAGCGACTTTTGAGAAAATCGCGTTTGAGCGTTTCTGAAAATGCGGAAATTTGAGCACATTTTTACAGAAAACTGTTGAGTTTTCGAGAAACTTATGACATTATTAAAGCACATATACTCATAAATACAATAACGTGAAGAAATCGCCTCGGATGTATACATTACCGGCATGGGAGACGAGTCGAGAATATTACATTTTTGCAATATTTCAAAAAACAAATGAATCGTGCAATATCACGTTTACGTCATCGTTAAGGGTTGTTTTGACACTACCGCTACCAAAAATTTAAAGAAAAAAAATTTAGTCGTTTTTGAGAAAATCTTCTTTTTGTTATCTTTTAAAAATTGCAAATATTGCACGTACTATTGCACGAAAACTACTAAAATTTCCAAAAAATCTACATGACCTTTATGAAAGAACTATTTATGGGCAACAAATTCATTTGAAGGAAAAATCTCTGTCGTCAATTTTGTAGTTGTAGGAAGACACCCAAAAATTCAAACTTAACTGTTAAAAGTTATGACCTGTTATGATTACTGTGAAAATCGGACCTATGCCATTTTATAAGTGTATTTTACTCTATTTTTACAAGAAATTTAAAGGAAAATATTGAAGCCGTTTTTGAGAAAATTTTGAAAATGTCCGGGGGTCTTCATGTAAAATAACCCCAAATTTAAAAAAATATTTTCCAAATTTTCAAAGCTTCAAATAGACCCGTATGGACAAAGGATTCTTTAATTTGGAAAAGATCGTACGTGTGGTTTAGGCGCTAGTAGTGTTCACAGACGGACGGACAGACCGACAAAGAGACGGATAGACGAACGGATGGATTCACGGACGTTTAGAAAAAAAAAAAACTTTTCGATATCTGGGGACCCCAAAACGTGTATTTCCGTTGAAATCTCGAAATCGATTTTTCGCTGCATTACATAACTTTCTCTATACTACGTATATTACTCCGTATATACGTACGTATACGAGAAAGTAAAAAAATGGATTTAACAGCGAGAAAGTGCGTTAGGCTTTCAGAATGTAAAAAATTCAAAAATGAAATTTTCCATCATTCTCGGTCAATTTTGATTAAACATACCTTAAGGCTGCACACACCTATGATGAGAATCCATCCAACCCACAACCACATAACGAAAAGCGATGCCTTACCCGGCGGCACTCGAACCCCTGGCTCTTGACCCCGCGCACTAGGACATAGCTTCAAGGGCCATTGAGACGAGCTACACAGGAAATTCATAATGCAAATAAACGATGCAAAAAATAAATTATGCACAAAAGAGGAGATTTTTACGTCGGTGTACGAGTTGTAGCAATCATGTGTATTGGATTTTCAACTTTACGACGACTAGATATTGCTGCTCACCGTTGCTTCAGAAACTCATCACTTTTAGAAACATGGAGTAGACAATTTTGTCGTTATCGGTGTAATGATCTCGAATAGTCGGAATTGCATCGTCATATCTGTTTAATGGCGTTCTTTCGTGATTACGACCTCTTGTTTTAAATAAAGATCAATAAATAGGCACTTCAAGAAGATAGCTTCACCAGTCAATGTTATAAAAATAATAAGATTTGATATTCGCCATTTCTAACAGTGCGTTGGTTGCACATTCAAATGATGATCGTTTCAGAACTGATATTCAAAAATATATTGTCAGAACTTTGCCGTGATGATATACATATTTTTATCATTTTCTCAGAAGGAACAATAGTTCATGTTGAATTGAAATGATCTGCTTTGAAAACGAGACACACCTGATTGATTGATTAATTTGTTTTTAGGCTCAGCAACTGCTGTGGTCATTAATCACATTTGTCTGGTGAATGTTTTATCCGGGGAGGTGGCGGTGAGTCCATCACCGATGGATGATGAGATCCGGCGCCAATCTACACATCGCGGGAATTCCCTCTCCACTCGGTAAGATACGACTGTGGGCTCCCTCTCCCGCGAACGAATTTTAAATTATTCGTTGATATAAATAGTAGAATGTTCGTGACAACAAAGATTTCATAGATTTTGTCTCACAGAATCTCGTGACATCGATTTACAAGAGATGCAAAAATTCCTTTTATTCAATTTGTATTTTTTCTTTCCTCAGAGCCTTTACCATTAGTTAATTAGTGTGTCCCTATTAAAGAAGGTTCAATATAATTGAGTCGATTGCATAAGCTTTCACGTGGTTCTATAATTTTCTGAGAAGTGCAAATAAATTTGGTTTGTTATTTTCTTGATTGTCGTAGTCCTTTTGCCAAAAATGTACATCACACCCAAACTATTAGATGTACATTTTCGTATTATTAATGCAAATAGGACCTCTGCCGGTTTATAAGAGCACTTTGCTCTATTCTATAAACAAATTAAAATAAAATAAAATGGAGTGTTTTGAAGACACACTTACGGACACGTAAGCTCTCAAGTTCAAATCCCATCACAGGAAAATATTTTTTCTTAGAAGGTTTTGCAAAGAAAGTGCACGGTACTATATGGCAGATTCATTTTCATTAAAATTTTTAGATTTTCATCAATTTAAGGTCAGTTTTTTTCCTTTCTTTCTTTTTAATCTCGGTAGCTTCGTGTGGTGACGCGTTTTTTTTTTTCAAGAGAAAGATAGATGAGGTATTCGTATGACACAAGTTGCAATATTAATATATTACGTGATCCTTGTCAATAATACGAAAACGAATGTGCTGTCGCAGGAACACTAGTTTGTACAGAAATTAAAAAAAAACTATTTATTTTTCATTAATGTGTTGGAAACAATGCAAAAACAATCATTTACTTTTGTAGAGTATATACTCGTAATATTTAACTATATTTTCAGCCTGTCACGTCTTAAGTTAAATATTTTATTCACTTTTGTTTTTAAGGAAAATGGTAGTAAAGCTATTAGATTCCCAGGGAAATTGTAGGAAATCATTATTCATATCATTATACAGGTGCGTCAAAAATTAATTCCCTATATTAACTATCAAATTTCAGTGAAGTGCATTAGCTATTGTTTGCGCAACGATTCTCAAAACATATACGAGTTTCCTAAATGTATTGCACAAATATTATTATATGTAATTTCTGCACATGCACTTAAAATATATTTTCCAATTCGTTAGAAAATTTCCTGATTAATAATGATGATGAACAGTTTACTCTCTACAAACTGGCGAATGAAATAAAATGATTTAAAAATATAAATGCATCAAATGAAAGTTAACATACATTTGATATCATCTTGCCATTATCATTCAGTCATAATTGCCCCTGTCGACATCATTACCTATTTGTAAAGACACTGTACTCTTAACCTTGAAGGAGATGAATCAGTGTCGTCTCCTTGCCTTCTTTTAGCCTTCTCGCACAGAGACTCCCTTGGGAGAGAACATCTGCAACACCCGATTAATCATCTTCTATCCCTTGAGTGTGTCGTTACTGTAGTCCTTGTCAGCGTTTTAATCATCACTGTACCCTTGACCTAACTCCTCATATGTCACGGTGCTTTTGAGGTCAACGTACCGGCTGAGATAGTCCAGGCCTACTACTATTACCACTGCTGTATCTCTGACCGGGAGGACCTAGCATTATACTTGGATTTTTCTAACGCGGCGGCTGAGGGTAGTATCTCCAAGATGGAATACGTCACGACTTTTTGGGTCATTCTCATTCCTGCCTCTTGAGTCGCTTGATCTGTAGCACTGCTTAATGCGGTCGCGATCAGGCGACATCTTGCAGCAGGACTGAGAATGACTCAGAAACTCGTGCCGAATTCCATCGTGGAATTCCATCTACCCTTAGCCGCCACGTTAGAAAAACCCAGGTATAGTCCCGACGAAGGATTTTCGACACTAGGTCATAGCTATGTCGATTTCAGCCTGTGTCTGGAGAAGAATTCCAGCGGTCGGCTGCTCTGATAGGTAGTTTTCTGTGGTTTCTCCGATCAATTCATCCGAATGCCGGATGTACACTTTTTCTTTATTCATACTTGACCCTTCTTCTCCTTTTACACTTACATGCATTACAGTATCACGTACATAGCGATACCAATCGCGAGCTCCGAGTTTGGCTAGATTGCGGTGATGTCCCGCTAGTGGAGATATCTGGTGAAGGAATCTTCCTCCTCCCCTCCAAGTCGGAGTGTAGGTCGGATCTCATGTTCTAGTGGAGGATTGATTGATTGATTTTTTCGTGTTTACGGGCGCGTCAACTACTTTGGTCATTAGTCCCGTTAATATAGTGCATGGTCTTTTCTCGGGAGATGGCGGTGACCTTCCCCCGCTTGATGGCGAGATCCGGCACCGACCTACTGTCGGCTAGTAGAGTTTCCCCCTAACCAGGACTCTCCCACCAGCGGGGCACAGTCCCAGCCGGGACAAGCTCTAAGCTCCCGACCGGTCTCCCGGAATATATGGTAATGTAGTGCATGTTAGTGTGTGTGTGTGTAAGGGGAGATGATAGGACAAGGAAGAGGAAGGAAAGATCGCGCGCGGTCCGTGGCCCTATTGGTAGGGTACTGCTCCGACATTCACCTGGTGTTGATCGGAGAAACCACGGAAAACTACCGATCAGAGCAGCCGGCCGCTAGAATTCTCCTCCAGACAGCGACTGAATTCGATCTAGCTTCAGCTAGATATAAAGCTAGTGTCGAAAATCCTGTCGCCGTCAGGACTCGAACCTAGGACCTCCCGGTCAGAGGCGCTGCAGTCTAGTGGAGGAGGAACACTACTATCTCTCGCGAAATAACATGTACTGCACATTCGGGACTAACAACTTCAGCAATTCACTATCCCGAAAACATGAAATAATCTGTTAAACCAATGCACTTGCTGTATTATCTGTATCGTCATTCTGCGTACTTACAGCAAAATTCATTTCTCCAATTCCTCTTCACATAATAATAATAATAATAATAATAATAATAATAATAATAATAATAATAATAATAATAATAATAATAATAATAATAATAATAATAATAATAAAGATGAAAGTAAACCGCATCTGAAATAATCGAGTTCCCCGAGAATGTTGAACGAAAATGGCAACTAAATATCTGTTAAACGGAAACATTTTCCCCCTCCCTGTGCAAAACTGACCAAAATCCTGTCCTTGAAAGCCTCTTCATGTCGCTACAACACACGATGGCTGCGTCAGCACGCGCCTCTTTGCTCGCAAGCGAAAGTGAAGTACAATCGCGTGTTTCGTAATGGCGCACTCGCCGCCCGCCCACGCCCGCCAACGGTCAATCACACCCACGCGCCGCCGCAGCCCACTGGCGCCGCGCCGCAGTTGGCACTTCCGCCGCGCCCCAGGCGCGCCGCGCGACACCGCATTCGCCGCGCCAGATGCGATCGCGAATCCTCAACAGTGGCGGCTCGTGGTCATACTATAAAGGCCCATTCGCAATGCAATCACAAACATAAGCATAACACATAGACATAGACATTAACACAAGCGAAGAGTTGGCGTATTCACAATGTCGAACATAAACACAAGCAAAATAAGAGTTTCTGTGGGCTATGAGACGCAGCACACGAATCGACACGAATAGTTCGCCTATCGACTTCGATACTCGATTTTGAGTTAACGAACTGTGATTGGCTCATTCCTGATGTCTGACATAAGCATAAGCACATAAGCTTGAAGCTTGCAAGCTCTTAAGTTAACGTCTTACGTGTTATGCTTATGCGAACGCATTGTGAATGAGTCCACTGGTAGACGTAGTCCTAACTTTTATGTTAACGCCATGCTTATGCTTATGTTTGCATTGTGATTGGGCCTTTAGGGTGTGCAACGCCTCTCTCCTCTCTTATCTCTCCCTTCCACCCTCTCCCTCCCTCCCCCCCTCTCTCTCTCTCTCTCTCTCACACACACACACATACACACATGCCCATTCATACAGGCATACATTACAATCATACACATATCTTCATTAACATAAATAATGACAATTTAAAAAAGGCATTTTATGAAGTTTGATAACATGTTGAATAGTTTCTTTTATCAGCAACGAAGGTTGGCCGCATTTCTTTCACTACACCCGCTTCGACTGCGCTCGGCAAACACCCCAGCGAAATATTTACAACTTGCGTCGTGTTACCGCATGATGCGGCACTTCCAGAACGGTTTTTCAAAGGGAAACACATTGATTCGAAACTTTTTTACTCGCACTTTTGCCATAGAGTATTTTCCATGAACTCGCTGTACAAATTTAAGGTTAAAAGTTTCTATAGCCAATAGTAAAAAAAATCTGGATAGATTGCCGTCTTCATTGTTTGACGAAACACAAAGGCTGTGTCGCTTCAGTGAATGCTTTTTCTTTTCAACAATTTTTTCTGTGACTTTTTCATTGATGTCATTTTAATATTTTCGACGATATTCATTGACAGTTGTACAAGCACATTTCACAGATAAACGAACACTTTAACTTCGGTTTTTCAAAACGTATTAAAAAGTAGTTTACTACAAACGTTTACACAATACATTTTGGTTTTCACATACTTCGGAATGGATTTGTAATTGCAACACGCTTTAAAATGTGCAAATAACATTCGATTAACATAATATTTATGAATGCAACACTACACAGCAATGCGTATGCGTTTTGCGCGCTACCAAAGAATTGCTACGGAAGGCATTAGAGCTCGTTTAAATGGAGAGATATCTCACACTTTCTTCGTTCAATGTCACACTTACTTCTCTGAAAACCTTGTGCTAGCCGAGTGTTGTATCTTCACGACATGTCAAGGCACTTCCAGAAGTCGCCACTTAGTCTGAGCAGAATAATCCGCGTTGTGCGGAGTCTGCTCCAACAGCCCATAAGCGACCATTGTTCCCCCTCTTTCCTCTCCAGCCCCGCGTGACCCAACGACGCCCTCGGCTCGTTCGCATTTTCCGAGTGTGCTCGAGCTAGCTGTCACGAAGGGCATTGGCGGTGAACTGTCAATCGCAGCTTCCGAATGGCGCGTGTTTTCAAATACTATGTTTAGGAAACGCTTTGAGAGGACTTGTATTCCCCTCTTGTTAAGAAATGTTTAAGAAAAAATGCATCGCAATTGTTTGGGTGTGCACATGCGAACGTGCGAATACCCACGAGCCGCTACTGATCCTGAACATTATTTCATGTATACCGCACTTTTTGGAAGCTACCTCTACCGTTGTCTTTTATTTCGAGCTTTTCTGAAATCCCAATATTATGAAACTTCGGACTTAATAATTGTTCTATAAGACAATTACACAAACCACTCACTTCTGGATCATTAACGCCCTCCATTTTCACAAACATTTGAGAGAAGCGTAACTTACGAACGACCAGAGTAGTGCTCACCGCAATATTTTGCGGTGCCTACCGACCGTCCGGACGCGCGTCCTCCCCTCTCCCTGCCCTTGAAACATAAGGAGCAGTAGGTTATCGCGGCTGGCATGCGGTGCCTTCGCCTGCGCCGAACGAATTCTCTGGACAGCATTTAGAACTGTTTGAAACTTCTCACTTTAACGCACTTCATAGCGCGTACGGAGGCGGAAGACTGGCTCTCGGTAGCAAAACAGTGTTATTTTTTTCGCATCTGTTTTAAAGCTTTCAAAATCTCATTATCTTTTTAGAGTATGACCAAACTTATTAAATATTTCTTGTACACTTCGAATTACTGGGTATATCGGCGGAATACACGGTGTATCGGAGAATTCGCCACTTACGGAGAAATTTTTAGTTGAAATTCGGTCACATTATTCTGGTGTATGGTAAATTTTTAGCACATAATTCGCTTTAGTAAGCAAACGTGCTAAAGGTTAAGCTTTATTTTATAATTACAGTGTGGTTACTAGCATAAACGCCCACAATGATTGTCTATTTGCAATTGATAACAGGTGCAATGTTCACTTGTAAATAAAGACAATCAGTTTTGTTGTATTTTATCAAAGAGAAAAAATATACTTCTGTGATCTGTTTGAATGACTTTTGAAGTTTTACAAGTTGGTATTTTTCTGATATTTGATATCTTCTGTAGGTAAACCTGGTAAAGTAATAACATCACCTAATAAAAATGTATAAAACTTTGCTTCTAAAGGTTGATTACGTAGGCTATTATACTCTTTATATAAATGCTAAGAAAACAGCGGTACCATTCAGTATAAGAGTACTGCATAGGTATCCAGCAGGGAACATATCTTCTGCTGGATATGGAATTTACCCTCCAGAAAATGATTTAAAACAAAACATACTACGAATATTTCGCACTATTTGTAAATTTTATACTACTGCATGAAACTGCAAAAGTTTTCTAAGCAGAACAAATATAGTCTCCGCGTTGCGATTCGAACTCAGTTCTTAGCGCTAACGTCCTAGTCACCCCTTCACCACCAACCTCACATCGATAACCTTCCTTTCCGATGTTTAAAAATTAAATTCATTTGAATTTTCAATTTTCAAAAATTCAGATATTGTCATTAACATTATTTCAAGACCTAGTTTTAAAGAATATTTCATGAAGGAAAAATATCTGTCTTCAAAATTATAGTTGAAGGATGACGGCAAAAAAATTTGAACTTTTCTTTTTCCGAAAATTCAGAGATTTAAACGAATATGAGACTTGCGCCGTTTTTAAGCGTTCTTTAGACTAATCGAGAAAAGGTTAATAAAAAATTATCGGGCTAGTTTTGAGAAAATTTAGAAAATGTTGAGGCTTGGTGTAAATTACCCTCAAAAATCAAAATGGCCCTTTCAAATTCGCTGGGCATTGACTTCTTCCACATCGATCAGGGAATATCAATTTTGAAGAAAATCGTCTGAGCGGTTTAGTTAGCTAACATTGACCACAGACGCACAGACTGACACAGTGTCGTCAATAAGTTTTCCAGTAACAAAGACCCAAAAAGCGTGGATTCTGACTACACCACGTATTAGAGGAAGTAATTTACTGCATATAGGAAGAATATTTACTCACTTTTTTGTTACCAGTGCCCCACAAGATGAGCTTTTCTGTTGAAACATCGCTGCTTTCTGCCGCATTATTATAATATTTTCTCTTTACTCTGTATGTAGTATGATGAGAAAGTAAAAACAAAAAGTCGCAGAATAACATGAGGTAACAGGGGGTAACGCAACCCGCATCACACGTTGCCCGGCAACGCCTGCTACCATCATGGACAACACGTCAACAATGACACTTAAAACTAAGTGTACCTAGGAACACGCATTATGTTTCTTGGGCCGTACTCTACAGTCGAATTTTTCGACATTCTCTTTCGTTCATTTCAGGGTCAGTGGCTAGGGATGGCAGCAAAACAACGATGTTTTTAAAACTTCGATATTTTCGAACGGAAACCTGAATAAATTAACATTCATGTTTTTTTGGATGTTTTCTTCACATCGATATATTTTTCCAGAAATATCGATGTTTTCAAAAAAATTGTGATGATAAAAATAAAATTTCCAGTAAATAATTTTTTGTGAATTATTCAAAACCAACAACCATTGACATCTATCACTGTTGATGCCCAGACGGCACGAAACCGCTTACTATTCCCAATGTTTCTTCTGTGTTGCCAGGGTATGGGATTTAATTGGATTCTTTATTACCATTTATAGGCAAATTGGAGGAAGGGTGGGAGAGATTGCTTTATGGTTATTTCTGGAGGTTGTTCATGATGTCTCACTTCATTATAATTTTAACAAAATATGTATTATATTTCATGCAAAAAGTAAACCATTGATGACACTGAATAAAGTGGTTCAATATTTGGACAGATATTGATTACAGAGTAATGTAACGTTGAATATACTTAAAACTAATATTTACGTGTTATGTATCACATTCGATTCAGGATGTTTTACTTCGATGATTTATAACTGAAAGCGAAAAATGGAAAAATAGCAAATCATATTCTTTAGTTTTTATTTCCTTCCATAAATATTATTCTTTCATGTATTTATACGTGACCAAACAATGCAATATTACTCATTTAAGTACTATAAATAAAATGGAAATAGTATGGGAAAAGACGACCTCTTTCATCTTATTTAAAACATCGATATTTTAAACATCTATGTTTTGTTAATGTTTTCATCGACATCGAAAATCTTTTGTTGATGTATGGATATATCGATGTTTCGCAAAAAAGTTTCCATCACTATCCATTGATAGTGGATAGTGCTATCCACTGATAGTGGATGGCACAGCCGTTGCCTCTGCAGCATCGTTGACCGAAAGATCCTAGGGTTCTACAATCGTCAGACGAATTTTCAACTCTACCCACCAAGTGCGAACGAATTCAGTAATTGTCCTGAAGAGAATTCTAACGTCCGGCGATTCTGATACATAGTTTTCCGTGGTTTCTCTGATCAATGCCAGGTAAATGCCGCTGAAACCGTTGCAAACAGGCTATGGTACGCACATGATACTTCCTGCTTCATCCTTACCCCCTCCTCTCAACGTACCCCCCCCCCCAACTCACGCACATATGTACTACCCCTAGTACACATATATGCATTATCCCTAGTACACATATATGCTTTACCCCTAGTATACATATATGCATTACCCCTAGTATACATATTAGTTCATCCACGATCATAGAGCTGGCTTCGGGTGGAATGATATCTCTCTGGTGGAGATACCAGGATAAGGAAACGCCAGGAGACTGCGCCGGATCTCACGTTCCAGCGGAGAACACCACAACTTCCCAGGGATTCACCCATTCACCCAATTACTTGAGACAGAACGCGTCTCCAAATTGGTTTTATTGGTTTTTGGCAATGATTATCAAGCTGTGAAAATATTAGCTGTTATATTTCACTGTTTAGTCTCTGCTAACAAATCGGTTCCAGTTTAACACCGGGAATGAATTGAACTAGTAATATAGAGTAGACTCCTAAAGCAGCTAGTGTTTAAAAACAGGTTTTGGTGAACCAGTCTTGCTAGTTGGTTGTGTTTTCGGAGATACGCGTTCTCTGTATTATTATTATTATTATTATTATTATTATTATTATTATTATTATTATTATTATTATTATTATTATTATTAAACACAGGACGTTTGATAAACCGTACAGTTGGTGAGGAGCGAAAGTGAAGACAAAGCGCCGGTCAGTGCGCCTGTCGTGCGGGCAATTTGACCGCTAATTGAATAGTCATTAAAAATGTTCATTTTATATTATGCACAAAATATTAAAATTAGACAGCAAACACTTCAAATTCACCTTTTCATAAAAAATGCCCCTGGCCCAATAATTTCGGTTCGGAAAGTATCCCGCCACCCCGATTCGGTCAACAGCCCAAGGCAAGGAATATCCAGCAGCGGCTGACCATGGCCCCGTTGGCTCCCGCACGGCTCATCCTCTAGATGCGACGCGACGCCGGGCTAAGCAAAGCACTGCGGCGCGGCGCGGCGGCCCGACCCGACACGACCCGGTCCGTGGCGGCGGCGGGGCGCGGCGCGGGCGCGGCGCGGGCGGGGCGCGGTGCAGTGCAGTGCGCCGTGCTGCGTTGCATTGCGGCCCCCGCTGCGCGCCGCCGCCGCCGCCACCACCACCAACGCCACCGCCGCGGCTCAATGGAGAGGTGAACCGCGAAGCGGTGAAATTGCCCGACGACAGGCGCGCCCACGCCCGCGCGTTGGCTTCACTTCGCTCCTCACCAACTGCACGCTTCTCTTAACGCCCATGTTAATAACAATCGTCAGCGTAATAACTAGGGCCCGCATTTTAATGACAAGTCATATATTTTTTCTGAGCCTTCGGGTGAATTTTAAAACAATTTATGCACGAATCCAGGTATTGTCGTTTAGAAAAACGTATTTTTATTATGCATATAAAGTCATATTTACACCGTTTTTAGTAAAAGGTCATATTTGGGCCAAATGCTGCCATAAATGCATATATTTGTCATATTTTTAAGGACCATTTTTAGTATAAGGTCGTATTTTAGCCAACTTTTGCCCAAAATGCATATGTATGCCATATTTTTAAGGATACAAGAATGAAAGGCTTGAAAATGTGTCTCGTGTGATAATGTATCAGGTGATATTGTCACAAATAAACTCAAAAATTATACTACAAAGGATTATTTGAAAGAGAAGGATTATTTTAAACAAGATGTATGCAGTAGTAAAGCAAGTCGTTTGGTTTGATCGGTTTTATTGTACTGGACTTGATTTGTTTTGCAAATACAAGCATTTTTTAAAATGCTAGTTTGTTCCAAAGACTGCAAGCCGTATGTACCGTACTCACAATCTGTTCTTGAGTGAATTTTGTATTTGTTATACCTAAAAAATTAACAGAAATTAAAAAATAAACTTGTATAACGTAATATTTTATTTTTTAAGCTCATATTTATATAGGTTTTAGGTCATAAATGTTTGCTTATTTCGCGGATTTTTAGGTCATTAAAATCCGGGCCCTAATAATAACACAATGTAAATACATTGTGTTATTACTAGGGCCATAATAGTAATAGTTAGGGGGCGGATTTTGATGACCTGAAACATCGCCAAAAGTCATCAATAAAATGCTTTTAAAATGCTTTTAAAATGTCCTAAAACTGAAGAAAAATGACGTAAAAAATCTTGTCAAAACCAGTTCGGATGAACAACTCAAGCTGTTGGATACGATACTGATGTAATCGAGGCTTCTTCCATTCGTTCGAGTGAACTCAACTTGCAAAATTTTGGTGTATACTGTTTTTTATCAGGAAATCTGTCTAGTTATCCCGAAATCGGCCGAACTGGCAATGGCGCTGATATACGTTACAAGAATTACATACAACGGCTGTCAAAACAATTTCTGAGCGAACAAATCGAATAGACTGCTGAGTAATTCTGTGAAGAACATTTGTTGCATCTCGTAAATATTATATGAAGCAAGTACCATTAAAAATGACATTAAAATCGATTAAATCAGCAAAAAAGGCATTAAAAATTATGGAAAAAGGTAATAAATGACTTATTACTCGAAATCGACAAAAAATGCAAAAATAATGATCTAAAAAATGGGTCATTTCCTTTTGTCATAACAAAATGAATTTCTATACTAAGCTGCATTGTTCTGAAGTGGAAAAAAAGTGACATTTCATTATAATCCGCCCCCTAGTAATAATACAACTGTATAATAATAATAATAATAATAATAATAATAATAATAATAATAATAATAATAATAATAATAATAATAATAATAATAATAATAATAATAATAATAATAATGTATCTATGTATTTGGCATTATTGGGTCGGTAGTCCGACTTCGCCGGCCCCCTACCAGTGTCCCCCTTGCCTGGGCCTAGTTAAATTCCCATGCATGGGGTAGCGACATGAGGCGAACATGGCGTATTCCCATCACCGTAACTAGCAAGATCCGCCTGCTTGAGCTTTTCTTCGTCACACAGCGATAAAACCTGGGACGATTTTAAAGGAAAGCTACAACTATATTTTTGCCTCGAACGGAAATCCAACCCGGGGACCACAGCACGGGAAGCTAGTAAGCTGCCCATGAGCCATCCCAGAGGACATAATAATAGTAATAATAATAGTAATAATAATAGTAATAAAAGAGAGATTTATGGATGGCCAAAGCTCTTCATGGAAGACATTCACATGAGACGAGCCAAGAACATGTTGATATGAAAGCATCCAACTACTGGCTTATATCAGGACAGATCTTTCCAGAACTGAAGGGTTTATGTTGGCTATTAAGGATCAAGTTATTCCAACGCGTAACTATTTGAAGCGAATTGTTAGAGATGGCAATGTGCAGAATGAGTTATGTCGTTATGGTTGTCCAACAGTGGAATCAATTCAACACGTTACCTCGGGTTGTACACATTTGGTGGGCACCGAGTATAAACAGCGACATTATAAGATGGCCAAAATTTTACATCAAGCGTTGGCTCAGAAATGTTATCTTCTGACTGAAGATAAGGTACCGTACTTTAAGTACCAACCTATGAGTGTTCTGGAGAACGAAGAGTGGCGCTTGTATTGGGATAGAACTGTCTTAACAGACCAGACAGTGATTCACAACAGACCGGATTTGGTTGTGATTAACAAGTGTGAGAAACATGCCATGCTTATTAATATTTCTGTCCCAAATACTGGCAACATTCAAAGCAAATACACCGAAAAAATCAGTAAATATGTAGATCTTGTTGAATCCGTTGAGAAACAGTGGAATATGGAAAGAGAGGATTATCCCGATAATTGTTTCAAGTACCGGAGTCATCCCAAGGAGTCTGATGTGGGGCCTTAAGCAGCTGGGTTTGAATGAAGGTCTGTACAAACTCATGCAGAAGGCAGTTATTATTTCAACAACAAGAATAGTGCGGAAATTCATGGGAAATAATGTATTATAAATTCTTTTTTTAAAAAAATAGATCTATTGTGGTTTGATTTTAATATTTGTACAATCATTCATTCAAATGTAGCAATAAAATGAGAAAATAAAAGGATAATAATATAAATCGACAATAATAATAATAATAATAATAATAATAATAATAATAATAATAATAATAATATTATTACCGTTTTTTTCTTTTTTTAGCGAATGTATCATGAATTTACAGTGACACACTAAAACAACGTTTTTATTGTATCATCAGTTCATGACGAAATTCACTACTGCAGTGGACTTTTTTGAACTCTCAAAAATTACGCGGATCTTTGGTACGTAACTTTTCGACCTTTCAACTGACAGTAGGAAGATGGGAGCTAAGGTTTATATTTCTTCCTAAAATAAAAATATTGTATTAAATATACTTTTATATATATAAATTTAATTTAAAATTATAAAATTCCTTGAATAAATAAACATTTTCATTCAAAATTTTGAGTCTTTTTTAAAAAAATCAGGTCATTAACAAAGAATTTTGAGCGTCTTCAGAATCAGAGCCCTGGTGATGATGATGATAATAAATTATTATTATTATTATTATTATTATTATTATTATTATTATTATTAAACAACTGTACAATAATAATAATAATAATATTAAAATATTACATTTTATTTTTCATATTGATATAAAAATCTGTACTAGCGACCAAATTACAAAAACAAATTTTTCTCAAAAACGGCTCCAAATTTTTCTTAAACTTTTGGTAGGGATAATTATAAATGCATTCTGTAAGATGATCAGTGCCAGAATACCGAACAGGCTGGGTAGGCTACAGCCTGGGGCGCGCAATTTTTGGGAGCGTTCGAATTTGAGCGGATGCAAAATGTCATAAAAAGAAGTTTTGAATGTTTTTATAGAAATTTTTTCCCATTTTTGTTTCGAAAGAAAGTGTTAATTAATCAAATATAGTTCCAAAAGATCCAGTACAGTGGAATGTTGACGATGGTTTTAGAAAATAGTGTGCAAAGATGGATTTAAACAAAATTATGACATCGATTTTTCTACCTCTGAAAGGCATTATGCAGATCAAAGTCGGTATATTTCAAAATCATGTTTCTAAGAAACAATGGCAAATGGTGTAGTTGTAAAAAGGTTAGGGTTAGTACATTCGCCATCTACAGGAACTACTTCTTAGCTTGCTACAACAGAGCTTAACGACTGGAAAAATGGTAACAGCATTTCTCAACGATAACAGTTCCTAACATCAAGATTGCGTAAGAAAATTTGCATGCAGGTCTGTAGTTATAGAATGAGTGGATATAGAGCTTGCGATACAGCACAAAAATAAAATGGAACATTGGAAAAATGTTCTAAAAATAATTGTAAAAACTGAAATTTTTAGCATCAAGAATCTTCTCCCTATCTTTTTCGATAACAACGAGATTATTGTTTACGAAATGAAAACTTCTTCGGTTGCATTGAGTTGATATTCAAATTTGATCAGCTAATGGCTGGCCATCTCGTTCGGTATGGAAATATAGGACTACATCCGTGAAAAAAGGGTTTAGAAAATGGAAATTCGGAGGGTATTCTTTATTAAAACAATTGTCGATACAAGATATATTTCCAAATGACGAATTATTTTAAGACTCTAATGACGCCTGTGACTAAAGCAAATGGCGAACGATCTTTCTCTGCTTTGAAGCGCGCATAAAAATATTTGAGATTGAGTCTTTTGACAAGACACATTGAAAGTATTATCTCTGTCACACATAGAAAATGACATTTAGGGACGCGTGCAGTTTGAAGACCCTTAAGAAATTTGCCGAGACTAAAGCGAGGAAACGAGATTCCGTATAACAACACAAGTTTCATGTATACACATACCTAAATAATATTTTGACTTTAATATCCAAATTTTTTTGTAACAAAATATAAATAATACACAAATATAGAAATTATTTTATAATTACTTTTTATTTTTAATTTATTGTCCTAAAAACGTCGGTTATAAAAAATGCAAATATATAATAAATTATTTATTCGTATACAATGTTTGCATTGGTTACAAATATCTTACAAAATTTTTTATTCAAAATATTATAAATAACTTTTGTCAGAAAGCGAAGAAAAAAGGGCGCTAAAACATTTGACATTGTAGGGCGCACATACGTCAAAGTCAGGCACTGAAGATAAGGTAAACGCGATGTTGCTCTATTCTTTTTAGAAATTACAAAAATTTATTTTTTTACTTGTCTCTCACGTCTGTAATATTTACACTAGCGGAAATTTGTTCACATTATTGTATTTCTGAATACATGTGCTTTAAATAATGTCATATAATGTTTATCGAAAACTCAACAGTTTTCTGTGAAAATGATCTCAAAATTTTGCATTTTCGGAAACGCTCAAAAGCCATTCTCGCAAAATAGGTGCAACATTTTTTATTCAAAATTTTCCAACGAGTAGTGCTAATTGCACTGTTTAATATGACAAAAGTTCATTTCGCTGTATACTTTTGTTTTTAAAAAAATTACACAAATAAATGTATTTGTTTTTAAATATCTCTCACGCCGTTATTATGCACATTTCCAGCGATTTGTATAGACTGTTATTTTTGTAAGTTAAAGTTCTGTTCAATTTTCTGTGAAAAAGAGCTTCACATTTCGCATTTACAGTAACGCTTAAACGCCATTTTCTTAAAAACGGCTCCAAAATTTTCAATGAAAATTGTCATTATAACGAGGATTTACTCTTCTTTAATATTCTTTAAGTAATATTTCGGTTCTTCAATTAAGAAACCGAAAAACTGAGAAACTGTGAAACAAATGTACTTTGGCGGCCATAGATGGCAGCTGACAAGAGGATGGGCCAAGACTGTCCAATCCAAGGAAAATAGAAAGCTTTACTACGAGAAAGTCAGTGCTATTCTGTAGCACCTCTAGTTTCGTTTTCCGGGACAGTATAGTCTCTACGAGAAATACTGAAAATACAATTCTGTAGTCTATTACTATGTAAATATTTGTTATGAAAGCAAGCGCACTGCAAAGAACGCATGGTAAAATCGTATTCCCCCTCTGCCAGCAGTTGGCAGACATTTTAATTGAATAATGCTCCATTGAGATGTTCCATCAATCGCGCCTTATACTGTATACTAGTGATAGGTAAATAGTAGTGTGAGGACAAAAATGACTGACAAACAAAACCTGATTTAAACTTACTAAAAAAGAATGTTCGCGTGGTTTTTATTGATTTGCTTGATATGCCCCTTGATTTGCTTATGAACGTAAATGTAGCTTCACTATGCGCACGTTTTGTTGAGCTTTCCTTTTGCTTGTAGTTGTAGTGGAGCTAAGGGTGAGTTTCTATTTTGTTACCATACAGAAAAATCAAATCCGTTCGTTTACCGTTTCAAATAAGTTTTCTATAATTCGGCAACGAAAATATCTACTTTTTGAAATGTTAATCTCTCGCTTTTTTAAATTTATTATTATTATTATTATTATTATTATTATTATTATTATTATTATTATAACTATTATTTTTTCATCATTCAACTATTAATAGTTAAATTGTTAAGAAGGGATTCTGAAACTCAAGAAAGTGTGCGCAGATGATTTTCTCCCCCATACGTCACATACAGTTTTTGACTGTTTTTTAAGTAAATAAATAAAAACCTCCAACCCTTCTTAAAAATAACAATTTGGCAATTTTGATCAAATAATAAAATAAATAGCTTTGGAATTAGTTTTGAACCATTTCAAATCACTCTTGGAGACATAATTGTATACTGCGCTGTGCATCCGATCCGAACACTGCTTGCACGCTAGTGTTATATGTAAGTAGAGGGGAGAAAGATTCTCTATCTGTTGGAGAGTCAATTCAGCGTGACAAAGCTAGCATTGTTAAGAACTTCATATCGACCGGATACAACAGCGCTACGAGTTTTAAAACTCGTGTATCTCAGTTGCTTTGTATAGGACGGCTTTGGACTCGTTTTCGTTGAAATCCGTGATTATTCAAAAATTGCAAAAGTTTAAAATTTGTTCCGTCTCTCTACAACTACAGCATTGAAGGTACAGATATCTTAATAATATCTCTTGTTCAAAAACATATTTTGAAATTAGATCATGTACCCTCTCCCTCAGAAAAAATGTCGTTCAAAATTCTATCTTCCACACCGCGCCGACAAACTTGGACACCCCTCGGCCTGGGGGAGGGCAGGGGGAGGGACGCGTTGACCAATCGCTAGCAGGTAGAACCACAGTTGTCTGTGATTGGTGCAACATCCCAAGGGGCAGAAAGAACGCTGTCTCAGGGGGAGGGGGCTAGTTCGTTTACGTACGAGACGGAAATATCGTCATATTTCCCTGCCGAAGGAGGTAGTTTGCCTGCGCGTACGCCACGACGAAAAAAATATTTCTAAGCGGGGTTTTCCGTCCAGAATGATTGTCTATAGACCAGTAAATATTTATCATTTTAGCAACAATTATTCTAACTTTTAGTAATCGATTTGTAACTCCTGACAAACTGCTATTTTGAGATATTCATATCAGACACAATTTGTGGAGCCTTCCCGGCCGTTCTAACGCATATTTCGAATTTGTTTATAAAATTATAAATTGTTGCAAAATTGTTAATTCGCTGTTTTTGGTTCTGGGACATCGGGAGACTCTCCCCACTTTAGATTTGCAAAATTTGGAAATTGTTTATAAATTTGCAATTGTTGCAAATTTTTTATTGTCTAATCTGAATGGCGTTTAAATGTGATGCAAAATTCCGGAATCCGTTCGGTGCTATTATATCTCGTTCTCGAGATATATGTAATTGTTTATAAGAAATTAACATCTTAGTAGACCCCATTTGTTTGCGCTTAATTCATTCGCGCTAGCAGAATAGCGTGGGATGGGCATACTGAAAAAACAGTTCTCCAATGCCGCGCTTTTGCCTGCCACATACGCTTAAAATGCACTTGCTTGTAAACAAATTCTGTGGCCAATTTAATTATGATAAATTCGTATTTTTACGGCGAGTATGAGCATAACTTTTATTTGGTTTTTATATTCTCTTTTAAGTCCTACAATTTGCAAGTCGATATATTTATCAAATAGGAAAGAAATTGATCATAAAAAAAATATTTTTCAAGGTGCATTACGCCCAAACAATTGTTTCTGTTTTTCTATCAAAGGGGTGTTGAGCAACCGAATAACTGTATTATTAATTTTTTTAAGTCCCCTGTTAACACCGAGAGTCAGAAACTATTTGTTCCTCTTGTTTAACCATTACCATTAAAAAATAGGGAAACATATTGCTTAGCTGTTTGCTATAAACTGCACTGGATTGGATGAAGGTAGTGTTAAGGTTTTCAAATACAGAAATATTCAATTTTGTGTTTTGAAAGATCACATAAGTAGAATCACACATCACAATATTTACACAAGTATAGAAATTTCTAAATAAACGTATATAAACTTTAAGTTAATACTTTCAATTCAATTTATCATTCCTTTCTAAAACTGTTAATTTGATGATTTCATTGTATAATATTCAAATCAGAGCTTTATGTGCTAAATCTACGCATTGTTAATACATATTTTTAAACAACATTAATATATTTAATATACATTTAAAAGGTTTTTAGATTGGCGAACGTTTCAATGAAATTTCATGAATTCCTAAATGCTTGAAAATAAATACTTGTAAAATTAAATACTTGTAGCGTGTAAAAATATAACAAACTCACGTATTTGGTAAAACGAGTTGATATTACTAAAAGAAAGCAAAACAGATGTTATAACAATTCAAAGAGATTTAGCGTTTGTTTACAGTTTAGTAAATATCAATGCACTAGCATTTCCCAGTGAAAATACATAGAACGAACTTGGTGGTCAAGTGATATGACCTTCCCAACACAGACTACATTTCAGTATCGTCAGAGTTCGAAGGTGGTTTGTTGGCCGCCATTCTACGAATCTATCAAAACCTTGAATTTTGCACGACCATCTGTACAGCGAGAACGTAGCGGTTTATTAAACGGAAACGGGCCATTCGAGGTATCTAATGTGCACTCTTTGAAAACGTTTAACCATTATAAACTATCCCTAAGAAAATATCAAATAAACAATGTTAAAGATCACCAGCTTAACATTGCCTTTACTATTTGAATGTTTTCAACATCCCCAACACCAACACAAAACCCATGTTTTTACAGGTTATTATAAAACCAATTCAATAAATATAAGCATTTATTCACGTTATTATTTTTAAAACACTCAAATATCTACGATGTTATTTTATTCATGTCTTCATCGAAGATCTGAGATTAAAAAACTGATAAGCAGAGAAAATTAAAGTAATTTTGAGTGATTGATGAAGTTGAATGATCAAACGAAAAACAATGTTTCTTGCTTCATATAATGCTATCGTGTTTAACAGACATGTAATTACATGTGATACCTATATTTAAACATCCAAACTAATGAAAATTTTCAAAATTAAAATCATCAATAAAACGTTGATTCATCAGCAAGGATTATATTATTAAATACTTTTTTGAGATTCATGTGCTCCTGTGTGAATAACGTAGTAAACGTGATTCGTATGATCCAGTTGCTCAGAATAATGCAAAACCTGCTAGACACATACACTAAACATAATAGTTGTCAAATAGTTATTTACGACATGAGTATCATAAGATATCTTATTACAATACGAAATTGGAGAATTATCAAACAAGACTCTTTAGCCGAAATTGTTAACCAATTGAATATTGTAATATAATGTTACCATTTGAATATCATAGAAAGTAAGACGCAGTTTGTCAAAATTCATGTGAACTATAATTTTTCTTTAAATTTTACTCCTTATCCTGCGAAAGATGTGTGACAGTACTTATGTTAACAATTATACTGCCATGGGTTTAATTAATTAGTTTTCAGTACGCAAATTATTGTTTTTGGTTTTAAAGAAGCATGGATATACAGAGTATCGGGGAACGAAACGTCGAAAGTTTGAAAAAGCTGTTTAAACAATTTTAATCATACTTTGTCTAATAAACTACATAGATATTTTGAATGGCTGAGCTGCAATAAACACGCAAATTTTGGTTTGAAAATATGAATTCTACGCAAAACTTTGCATTCTAGAATCATGTAAACAGACCAGAAACATGTAACATGTTTATTATTAACAATATAAACTAATATATTAGTTCAGAAAAAAATTAACCGAGAAATAAAAAAGCAGTCGAACTGTGAAAATTGGGTGCTTTTTTATTTCTAGGTTAATTTTTCTTTCTGATCAAATGTATTCATTTATTTTGTTAATCATAAACAATTTAGATATTAATGAAGTGTTTATATGCTTCTACAACGCAAATAGTTGCCTAGAAAACATATATCCAAACCAACTTTTGAATGTTTATTGCGGCTTAGCCATTTGGAATATCCGTGTAGTTTATTAGACAAAATAAGCTTAAAATTGTCTTAACAGCTATTTTTCGAAGATTCGACATTTCTTCCCCGAATATCCTGTATATAAAAGGCTTGATTTCTGTTGGTACGCGACGGAACGGCGTTCCGGTTCTTTGGAAATAATTATGAAATTATATTATATATAAGTAGCTATTGCTATTATATTAATAATTAATTTGAGGCGCGTTCGGGGCCTAAGAATTTAAAAATAAAGGATATATGTATCATAATAACTCTTATGACGACACTGTTCTCAGTTACGTCAAGTTTTAATTTAGAGAATCAAAGTGAATGGTCTAAGTTTACTCACCTAAATAAAGTTTATCTTACTATACATACTATTTAGAAAGTGTTTTATGTTCAAAACAAGTGTTGCCTCAACAGCATATATTTTCACGTATTATTCGTAATTGCTATGCAATATTCAATACGGACTATGTGAACCTGCAAAAAAGAAACAACAAAAAAAGACCTACTGCAGCAGAAAATATTTTCTACTCGTCGGGATTCGAACTCGGGTCTTTAAAGTTAACTCACCTGACACGGTTCCCCCTCACCACCAGGTACACGACAAGACTACCTCCTTTCCGATGGGAAAAGAAAGTGAAGCATTTGCAGTTTTTAAAAAAAACAGGGTGTTCAATTTATCTTAATACAAGATCTATTTTTAAAAAGAGATTTCATTAAACAAAAATCTCTAGCGTTCAGATTGTTTTTCGACAATGTTATAAAGATCAGTCGGGGCTAATATTATACAGTAGAAAATTGGGGTTAATGTATTACACTTTAAGAGTTGTTATTTATTTATGTCCAAAATTAACAAGAAAATGACAAATGATAGGAAATATATTCTATTATAATGACCATAGCAAACACTTAGAATGTAACAATATTTGGGAGGGAAAAAATCAAAACTAAAATGCCTAATTTTTCCAGTCAAAAACTTTACCACCGTGATATAAATCTTTTGATGTTACTTCGTTATTTTTATGACACGATATTTTTGAAAATAGGTTATCATTAAGAAAGAATTAATATTCTTTTCTGCGTTAAAATAATGCAATAATATTAATCGTGTCATGATATATACAGCCGCAAATTTGTGGGGCTAATATGATACAACTTAAGAGGCTAATGTAATACAATACGGGTGTCGGGGCTATTTTGATACACTAAAAATTAACACGCAGACAACTGGAAGGGATTTTTTTATGTTTAATATTACATCAAAGGCGCTAAAATTCCGATTTGATGTTGATAAACTATCCAAGTGTTTATCTGAGAAAGAAAGACCAGGCGACAATTCATATAGATTTCCTCGTTCTCCTCCCTACCCAGTACATGGTGATTCACTTATGATTATCAATTGGCGGAAGCTTCTGCTGTTTCAGTGCAGTTACTGATTTTTCACTGGAATCACAAGGAACCAGGCCTACAATAGGAGCTAACACCATCCCTTCAACTCCAGATATCAACTGTTCTCATCCAGTACTTTTGAGATAATGCTGTTGGAAAAAAATTTAAAAAAACAGTAGCCCTCCAAAGAATAAGGAAGCGGTTAGACCCAATAGCAGCAATCATTACTAGTGAAGAGTGGATCATTACTAGGAAAGAGTGGAGTGTTTAATTTACATTAATTTAATATCTCTTTTTAAAAAGAGATTTCATGAAACAAAAATCTCTAGCGTTAATATTTGTTTTCGACAATGTTAATAGGTATTTGTTCGCAATTTTCGAAAATTCAGATCGTTCGCCCAAAATTGAACGTACGCCACTTTTAAACATCTTGTGCTTCGAGGAATAGATTTACAGAAAAATTGGAGCTCTTTTTGAGGAAATTATGTAAATATGATGGGGTTTGGTGTAAAGTACCTTCAAAATTAAAAGATTTGTTTCAAATTCGAAGATTCGTAATATTAGCCAGATCGTTCAAGGAATATCCATTTTGGTGAAAATCGTGTTTACTTTAGGCTCTAGAATTACTCACACGAAGACGGATTCACAAAGAGGTTTTTTGGAAAATCACTCTTTCGGGTTCAAAAAACAAGCGTTTTGACAGCCTTGTGTATAGAAAATAAAAGAACAATACCAACAATCCACTTTTTTCGAACTAGCTACTTACAAAACGTGTTTTCTGTAAAAATTTCGACACTTCCTCCTACAGCATTACGTAACTCTCTTTACACGTTGAGGTAAAAATATTCCAGCGTTACTGGGATTTGAACTCGGATCCCTGTAGTCCGTAGGTCTGGCTCGACCGCACTGTGCTATCACAGATATTTCTCAACAAGCTGTCCAAGCACACTTATTACGAAAAGAATAGTTACGTGATATTCATTGCACTTAGAGTTTTTATTAGAGGAATGTTCTACATGTGTCAAAGGTATCAAATTCGCAATAAGAACCCAAACGATTACAACCCACGCAACTACATAGCTCATTTTACTTAGAAATATTTTCAACCAGAAGCCGTGGTCTTTAGAACCCTCTGTGGAAGTCGTTACCGGTCTTATCTTTCGGCGACTATGTCCAAGGTTGAATTACGTCACAGATGAAAGTTGCGATAACGCTAGAGCTCAACACGGGCGCTTGCAGACGTTCTGAAGCCAGAATCGCAATAGGGGCATATTTATACGTAATTCTTAAAGACATTAACACACTAAAATAAGTAGTGGCGCCTCAAAACACATGCTTTATGTGATATTTATAATGGATACGAATGATTATAACTATACAATTAACCGCAAAATTGTTTCTACCCGCAAAATTATTCGCCGTGGATGAGGTTCGATCTTACGTGCCTAAGCTTCTCCAACAGTGCGCTTACCTGCTATACCACAGAAACTCTTATAACTTTTGTCTCTCACAAAGATGATTTTAAACTGTCATGTATCACAGATTTGACTAAAAAAGAACGTGAGGCGTTTAGATACTTGTGTTAACTACAGGCGGACAAACAGACGTTTTGTCGTAAATAGATTTTTTAGTAACAAGGACCCACAAAACATGGATTCTGTCTACAAACGTATTGACGTAATGCACTATATACAAGAATAAAATTTGTCTACTTTTGTCGTGGCCAGTGATCGGAATTTAGAGTTTTTTGTCGAAAAATCCCCGTCCCCCGGCGCATGATTACAATACTTTTTCTTCTTACCACATAATTAGCAGAAAGTAAGAAAAAATTGTTTTTCATTGTTTCAATTCAACGAAAATTTTCAATCAATTCCAAAGATGAAATAATCAGTAAATATTAAAAAGAGATTTATTAACAATATGAAATGAAATACAATAAGAAAGGAATCTTCTGTTC
>BLKR01011838.1:0-26758 GCA_011170035.1 Teleogryllus occipitalis
TTTAATAAGAACAACTAAATTTAATTAATCCTTGTATATTTCTCAACTTCCTCTCTCAGCGAGGAGCCCTCGGGCGAAGAGAATAGCGCAACCTCCTCCCACAGCTTGGCACCGGTGCCTCCAACGAAGTCTCTTGTCGTGTAATCTACGGTAAAGAGGGCGGGAAGATGGGATATTCCGTTTGCGTTGCATTCATGCTAGTGCAATTTCGTCATTTGTTCCTGGGATACGCCTCAGTTCGTTTTTTTTAGCTTCATCTTTGCTCATGTTCACGTTAACAAAATTATGCATTAGGATGCAGGAGATATCTAAATTCAGTTTGAATCCAGAGGGGACCATTGCCTTGACCTTTATCGACGTATATTAGCTAATTTTCCTGTTAATAATATTCTTTCGTCAGTAACACGTAAGATGCAGAATTTCCAATTTGATTTACTACACGTATTTCTCATGGTACTTTCTAATTAAGATTGTTTATTGCATTTCATTTTGCAAAATAATTTAGGTTCCACCAGGTTTTCAGGGATTTGGACGCTTGTTATTATTCTTGGATTCTCTATAGTCAGGATGACAATAAATAAAGGAGAACAAGATATTAAAAATGACCAAACCAATTACGTTTATTAAAAATGATACGGCACGCACTCTTTCTCTTTTGTTCTCCATAATATTTACTACATAAAAAGAAATAGTCTATTTAATTTATACACTCTACAAAATGAAGGAAGGGAGTAGATGCATGACCCCGCAACTTCTGAAATGTCTTTAGAAAATATGGTTTTGAAACAGTGCTTTATATATTATTACGTTAGTCATACCTGGCAAAAAGGACAATGACAGTATCAATCTCACACATGAACCCAAGTGCGATCAAATCCAATCATGAAGGTTTCGAGAATTACGTAACTTCTTATTTACTATACCGGTACTAGAAGGGAAATATTTTCGAATTAAAAGATTAAGTTCACGAATTATATTTGTTTATTAGGTTTTATTTTATGTGTTTTTATTCATTTTCAAGCAATTTCCATATTAATAACCATTCGACATCAATTTCTATATTACAATTATTCTTTGCGGATACTCTTTTAAAAGAAACAAGTTAGTAAAATAATTTTCTCCACGGTTTTTAACTTTAGATTATGAAATGAAAACGTTGAAAAATTGAAGTCTTATTTCATCAAAACGACTGCTGTGATGAATTCTCATATTATGAAATACAAATGTTCGTGTAATGTTTTAAACCCAGTTATTTACGGAGATAATTTTTCCGTGAAACATCAGACTTTTCTGACAAAACGTACAGCTTCTAGGAGAGACTGGAATTGAAATCAATATCCCTGCACAATATTCATCGACACAATCTATAAGATCTGAATTCGCAAGACGTGTGAACTGTTTTATATTACGTGAACTGTGTATATGTTTTCTTTGCTAAAAACACAGCATTCGATCTGCCCTTACTTCACATTGAATTTAAAGTTCATGTTATGGTTCATGAGTGTCTAGACCAGAAAAGTACTTAAGGACTTGTCAAGGTTGTTACTAACAGAATATTTTTTCCACGAAAATTTCAAATAGAATAACAAACGCGAAGTGCACTCCAATCAATAAGGTTATTATATCGTAGAGATACAAATGCACAATATTTCACTCAAGAAAATTTTTACAAGATTTACAAAATGGCGCAACGAAATGAGTGCTTGAAATATTTGACGGTCCAACTTGAAAATGCTTGAATATTTTCCGGAAAAAATGTTATAATCAAGTTTCTGATACAATACAATACTTTGTAAGAACAATCTTCAAGTGCGTTTATTGAGCCATTGAAAATATTGGAGGATTCATTTCGAGATGTTTGTAGCTAAAATAATTCGATTTGCGACACATCGTTTAATTTCGTATGGTTGACGGTAGGAATACAACCACCCGACTTAAATGTCTTGTATGATATGTAAAATTAGTAATTACAAATCACTAAGCTATGGGAGGACTGTGAACGATGGACTAACACGTTACGGGTTAAAGAAAAATACATTCTCATTTTCATTCAGGAAATGACGCACATATGCTTAAAGTAGCGCCTGCGTAGAAAATGATTCACCATAATATGCTCTATTTAACATGATATGTTAACAAATTGTTAACTGCCACCACGATATTGGATTTATATTTGTCTATTGGAGAATATTAATTTTAGCATGAGAAAACTATTTTTAAGAACCATGAAACGAGTATTAACATCTAGATTTAATTAATTGAATTATTGACTGAATGATCACGATCAATAGGGTAAATAATTTAATTGTCTTTACATACCTAAAGGTAATAGTGATTTAAGTGATTCTGAAGTGATTTGTTTAGCTGTGTAGATGCAAGTTAAAGTTGTATAATTAAATATTATTTTGGCTGGCTTCCATAGTGCATCAACACTTGGAGAATTCGGTGCGTCTTCTACAGGAAATGGCATGATGAGAAATCTAACATCTTAAAGCTATTGTGAGAGAAATTTTTGGAAGGGTACTTGGTAAACTGTAAACGAAATAAATGCAATAAATTCATCGTTTGTCAATATATATCGAAAAGGAGACATCGTTGATAATTCGGAGGACTCAACCGGGCAAAATTATTTTTCTAAACAATTCCTCAGTATCCTCCAGATTACGTAGAGTGATTACTCTCTGCTTATAGGAAAATATAAGTCCGTCTCAGAAAATATAAAATATATTGTCTGCCGGCAGTCCCAGAATCTTAAAAAAATACATCAATATTCACTGTTCTGTGAAATTTAATGAGAGAAAGAAATATTCAACGAAATATGAAAGTGAAGTGAAATATCTACGCTTAGGGAATGATACATCTAATCGCTATTTTTATTTAAATTTAACTTAGTTTTTTAATTAATACATATTCTTAAACAAATAAAATCAAAAAGATTAATTTTGTTAATATAATGTTTTCGTGTTAAAAAAGTAAATAAAAAATTAAGTAGCATACATAACTTACGAGGAATAAAAACAATTATATTTTGTATAGTACATTATTTTTTGGAGATATTAGTGTTATTTGTTAAGCGTCGTTATGTTAGATATTTTTCTACACACTTTATCCATTTTTGCCTCACATATATGTGCATATTTTGGTACTCGCTGGAACGTAATGTTACGAACCTCACCATTACTTACGACCCAACATCCCTGGCCATGCACTGGAAGTCTCACCGTCGATGCCCTACGTAGGGACTGCTCGGCGCTCTTTCGCCCGGCTGACGCAGAGCAAGTCGCATCCACCACGCCATTCTTCTCCGTCTCCGCCTAACGAGCTAGCAATTCCGACGTACCGAATTACGTTGTATTTTGGGTTCCGAATCCGCTGCGAAACGTAACGGTCGCGGGCGAAACTTTTGGAGGGCGCTCCGATGTCACGAATATCCCCGCGGCCGCGATGCCCGTTCAAATGCGCACCGTTTCAACGAGTTCTTTAAGCGGCGCGCTGAAAAAGTCCGTGTTAATTGGACAGCACTTCATTAGAATTCCGTATCGCCGGCGTGGGCGCGCGTGCGGCAGGGAACTGAGAACGTGGGCGGGCGCCGCGGCGCGGGGCAGGGAGGGGCGGGGAGGGGCGGGGAGGGGCGAGGCTGGAATCGTTGGTCGACGCGGGGAGGGGCGGGACGGAACGGAGAAAGGCCGCGGCGGCGTTCTTAAAAGGAGGCACGCTTAAGTGTGAAGAACATGAACAGGGTTAAAGGAAACCGTAACCACAAGTTACCATGGCAACAGTCAATTCGTGCGAGCGTTGCGTCATTGCTAGGCCAGCCGAGGCAAGAAGCGGGAGCGAGGAAAAGTATGGGTGCACCGTTTGGAATGAAAATTAAATGACTTTACCGCGGGAAATTTAGGAGAGGAACAATGTGTGCATTTTAAAATACGCGAGTAGATTAATTGCGTACTTGGGCTGCTCGTCTTAACGAAAACAGAAAGGATGTAGATTTCTGAGAGGAAAGCAAGTCAATCTCCCGGGAGTGCGATACGTGGTCTCTTTTATATCATAACCCAGCTGTAAATTTAAAAAGTAATTTCTTACCAAAACACCGCCTTTAAAGGCACAATGCTTTGTCACCCCATTTACATAAATGTAGCTCCGTTGCCGTTCAAAGGAGACATCTCCAAGCACTCTACATAAACCGCATTAAGCGAAGTAATACAACGTATTTCGGTCTGTGTTCTCACTCATTTAGGACCCACAGCGGTGTCACTTCATAAGGGGCTCGGCTCTGTGGAAGATTGAGGGCCGCGGCGCGGGGCCGCCCAAGGCGCGACCTACGCCGCTCTCGCTTGCTGACAATATGAGGGTAGGAAGGAACGCGGGGGCGGCGCGAAGCGGTGCGCGGGTGAGGCGGAGCCGAGCGGGGCGCGGCGAGGTGGGACGGGGCGGGGACAGCGGGAAGGAAAGGAGCGGGACGCAGCGAGGCGGGGAGAGACGGCGTGGGGAGAGGCGGGGCGGGGCGGGGCCGGGGAAAGAACATGGAGAGGGACGAGGAACGCCGAGTCGGAGCGCGGCGGAGAGAGATTGGGTGACAGGGCGACGGTGGCGGCGGTAGATGCGGCGGAATTCACTTGAGAATAGCGCGCTTGTGATATTTCACCGGGCCGCCCGGGTAGAACGGCGCAGATGGGCTGTGGCAGAAAAGCTCGCCGCGTTTCCAATATTAATGAGCTCCAATTAAGCGACGCTGAGTTCCCGAGCGATGTAAAGGGGGCGTCGAGACGGAGAAACTTTGAGGGGATCGGCGCCGAAACCTCACGAGCCGGCTGCGCGAGCGCGCGACGGCCGGCGAGAAGGGTTAGGTGAGCGCGCCCGGGCGGTGCAGTGAGGGGACCGCGGGGGAGCAGTGAGGGACGTGAGCGAAGGTAGCGGCGGGGGCGGCGGCCGATGGAATATCGCTGGAGGCGGAGCCGGCTGCAGCGGAAACGAGCCTTCACCGATCGGAGGGGACACTGGATGTAGACGCGGAGGCGGCCCCGAAATGGTAGGCGACTGAGACGACGGAGGAGGAAGTGGGAGAAATTGTAGCAGACGCCAGTAACACGAATTTTGACGCAGACTGCATTGGGAGCTGCGTCGGAGGTGGGAGAAAAAATTGTGATGGATGTGGTAATGGAGAGTGCGAGGAATGGGTCGGCAGTGAAAGGGATATAGTGCGTCGGCAGAGGAAACGGTGGGGGTAGTGGCGGCTGTGAGAGGGGGGCGGAGTTGGCAGCAACGGAATTGCTGCCGACCGTAAGGTATCTGGCGGAGACAGCAGTGAGGGCGGAGACGGAGGCGGTGATGGAGGTAGGGGTGAGGGGGCAGCAACCTTAGATCTGAGAGCCGAGACACCTACATCGTGGAGCGGTGTGATGCGACTTGACACTTTCCGGTTCACTGCATACTCCCACCATGCTCTGCATCGCCCCAACATCCACTCCCGAACTTTCCGCATCACTTCGTCTTGCGCCTACATGTGTCTATCTAAATCAAGAGCGACTCAACTTCTTTATTTCCGCGACGTAGATAGTGTTGGTGGACTTGCGTGACATAGCGCTATATTTCATGTGTTCATCTGTATTCAATGACAGAAGAATTGAATTTTCGTAAATCTACATGAGGCTTATTTTACTTCTATGTTTTCTCAACCAAGATGATTGTCTATTTTTTAAGAAACTATTGGGATTGGTGACCATGTTAATGAGTAGCTGCCCCGACGTGAGGCAACTTATTGTCGATTCTATGAAACTATAAAATTCTTCAACTTTTGATTCTAGTCAAATGATGCTAATCACTCAGTTTTCAAGAGGCCTTTTTTTAGGCAAAACGGTATTTAATGAAACCCGCAACATGTTGTGCAGTACATATTTAAATTTAATGTATATCACACAACTTGTGCAGGCGCCATTTGGTCAACTGCCTTCAACGCAATAAGTACTGCAACAGCAACCATCTTAAGAAGGAACGGTCGCCCAACAGCAAAAGATGAACACCGAAGACTCGGAGAATGTAGGAACCTGGAAAAGTGTGCAAGAAAATCTATACACTAGAACCAAACATTATTTTTTGCACGTAACTGTAAATTACTGGATGTATATTTTTGAAATGAAAGAATCTGAACTTAATCATGTAACGCAATGCAACGTATGTACGTGTAATTTTCATTTTAATGTGACATATATTAGTTGCTAACGACCTCAGCAAATGATGCGACTTGAACAAGTAAATAAAAAATTATAATTCAAATTCTGCTTATTCAACTAGTAAGCCAAAGAACGATATTAAAAGCAAAAATATTGATGGTTATGAATCTTCACGCTCCTTACACGCCGCGAATCCCTAACCGCAGATTTCGTTCGTTTCGTCAGAGGGCGCTGCTAAATGAGCTTCGCCGGAGAGCTCACCAACGAATCTTATCATTTTTGAAACCTTTTCAGTTTCTCACCGTATGGTGCGGCCACATCAGAACAAGAAACATTTCATCTTTTAAAAAATAATTAAATAAATTTCAATATACTACGTAGAAAATATTGTATTTAATTCAGAATTATGAATACTACAATAGGATACCTGTTCAATTAACTTTATATTATTTGAAACCGTTCAATGTGAATTATTCTACAATAATTCTCCTAATAACAAAATATAACTTAAATATACCATGTTCATATATTAGTAAAGATACATTCGAGTAGTTGTAATGTACTTTTGCAGTCTTATGAAATGGAATGAGAAAACATATTTGGCGTTGCATCGGATATTAATGTCTACCCATATTTTGCTTGGGTTCATTTAATTAGTGTGTATCATGTTTATTGATAATTGTGGAGTTTTCATTCTTTTCTTTAATTTGCAAATATTCTCCCAAACGGATAAGCAAACCTTCTCAAGTCGATTCTACCGAAAGGGATAAGCTAACCTTTTATTTTGTTATACATATCTTCACATATATATTTTAAGTATTGTCTATTATTGGACTTCTATGGATTGATTGTTATCTTCACGTAATGTAATTGATTCTGGAAGTCGTTTAAATTTGTAATTATTCATCGTGTAATTGTTTCCGGGCTCAAGACTCCGCCTCGTTTGGGGTTTTCCTTTTGCCAATAGTCCTTGAAGTGATTGATTAGACGGACCTTTCGTTGCTTTTAGACAATAAATTCAGGTTTTCTCCACTCTAAACATTATAAACTACTAAATTTCTTTTTGATTTAATGTTTTATTATTACTATTATTGTTATAAATAGTATTATTACTAATTTGAATATTGCGATCATTTTTCGTGATACAATTTTTTGTCCACAATCGTCCACAATCTGTTTTATTAATTTCGGTGTTCAGAGTCAGTCTCATCTTAGCTCAAAACGCAAGAGCACTTATTAAAATAATAATCCATAATTAACACGAAATTAAAATTTTGATGAAGGGGAAATTATTTAGAGACTAGAATCAAAGGTCATTACTTAACAATATAATTAATTCAAGCACCATACCAAGAAAAAATGTCCAGTACTAGCGTGTGTACAAGAGGTGAACGCACGCTGTAAGAATTTTATACGGCAACACGCTTTTGAGAGCTGCTGTTTGAATTGCCATTTTATGGGTCATTGCCTTCATTTAATCTCCTAAAACACGGAGTGGCACGTTGTTTGCGTGTTTCCGTCCCGTTTCTCCTTTCCATACTAGGCAACACCAACGCCAAAAGATGCTTTGCCTACCCGCAAGAAAAAGTACCTGCCTTAAATTGTGTAAGATCTATATAGAAATCATGGAAATTAATGATAATACAATTCGAGTAAATTTCAAAAGATTAAAAAAAAACAAAAATTATGCATTTCGAGATTTAATTCAGCTCCGCATCTACAGACATCTGAATGTTGCTTATGGTAACAATAGTCTAAATCATATAAACCAGTTAAAACTCATTGAATTTAGAGACAATATTGGATTATGAATTATATGATATTTATATAAATCAGCTTTAGAATTTATTTCGGATTATTCTGGTACAACAAAAATTACAAAATATGTCAACTGTATTAAATACATGTGTGGCATGCAATACGAATTTGAGAAATTTAAACTGGAATTTACATAATTCCTTTAACATACAAGTAATTGAAGCATTTATTTAAAATAGTATCAGTTGCTATATTTCTAGTAAATGAGATTTAACATTTAAGATTCCATTAAAAGCAAATGTCTTGATAATTATTCTGAACATAAAAAAATATAATTTTAGTACACGAGCTGAGAGAAAAAAACAGTTGTCCGAAACGCTTTTAAAAATCTTTTCCGATTTGTTTTATTCGCAACATATGTAAAATGAATATTTGTTTTTCTTGCAATAAATCATTCATACGTTCGAATAACGTCATTGTTGGGCATTTAATCTTCCCACAACACAATGTCTAACACTGTGTAATCTCGGAAGACGGAACCGCAGTGTCTGGCATTTTGTTTCGATGGATGTCTACAAACTTGAACGTGGAGTAAAGTTCTGTACTCTTGGAAAATTCTCTAAAAACTACTCTCGCGCTGCCACACTTGGAGCCGTCTTCCTCCGCCCGATAGTTCCTCAGCGCCCTCGCCTTCCGTCTGACGTGGCCTTCCAGCATACGACCTGACCCGAGCGAACTCCCCGTCCCCTAGGGTACATCCCGACAGCCGCCACTCTCCGAGTAGCTCCGCCCCGCCCCGCCCCGCCCCGCTCCTCCCCACCCCGCCGCTCGCACCTCGCGGCACTTCCTGACCCTGCGGTGAGCGCAACATTCACCAACTTCACAACTTCGTGACTTCGCCAGGCGACAGTGCGAGCACCCCCCGCCCCGGCCCGTATTTCGTCCTCAGCTCCTCCGCCTCGGCATCGTCCGTCTCGCCACGCCGCGCCCTCTTTCCGGGCGCCTAAGCTTCCGCTGGGCGATCATATTTCGCGAGGCAAATATTTCAGGTGCCGACCTGGATAGCAGAGGGGGTAAGAGCGTGTACCCAGTCTGCGCTTCCGACCCAAGGATCGCGGGTTCACGTTCCGCCTTGCGTATGGTTGTTTATCCCTTGTCTCTCACGTAACTGTTGTCGCAGAGGGTCTCGCGTTCTGCTGAACCCATATCAGAGGAGCTCGCAAGTGTGTCGGTGCCTAGTATATGGTCGAATATGCGTTCCATTGGGATGTAAATGGTAACCGGCTGTCGGCTGCATAAAAGCCATAGAAAAACAAATTTCACGTCGTGATGAATTTTGAATGCTCACCACGTTTCGCTTTTATTCTGCGAGTTCAGTTCTCATTTAACTTCAGCGTTTTCCAGGAGACATTCGTAGCAATACTACAATGACATCGTCACGTAAACGTGACATCCCACCCGTTCTTTCATTATATATTTTGTGCATCTTTGTTTTATATTCCTTTTCATATAGACATCCTCATCTCGGTAGATTCAATTACGTTCCACTGCATTCAGTTGTGTCGTACGCCTATTTTGCATCTTCCCCATTCAGCCCGCCTCAATTCTACAGAATTTGTTCTTCTGTTTATAGCTCATCTCCCATATCGAGGCATTGACATTACAATCTTCTCCCTTTGCTCACTCTCAATTCATTTACTTCACGCTTTTCTAGTGTATGCCCTTTCCTTAAGCAGTTTCCGCGCAAGCACCACCACATTCTTATCGCATTTGCACTCTCTCGTCTCTCCCTCTTTTGCCGTGTCTCGCGTTGCATTCGTCGCCGCCCCCTCGTTTCTTTCACATGCTTGCTTCCTCTTGGCGTCGGCACCGCGCCGTGACGTTCTCTCCTCCTCCTCCGCCACCGCCCCCGCCTCCGCGCCCACACTCCCCCGCGCGGAGGCAGCGGCGCCGGCCTCGCTGTTTGTAAGGCGCATCAAATATGGATGTCTAACTCTTCGGCGCGGCCGGGCGGGGCGGCCCGCGACACCGAGGAAAAGATTGCAATCTCGCGCATTCCGCATTCAGCTACGCCGGCTCAGCCGCCGTCATCTCATTCTCTATGTAAATGCCGCAGATTTGGCGACCGCCCTCACGCGTTCCAATCGATGGGGCGACGAAGCGTCGTCAGAGTGCCGCGAGCGCCCGCGCCTCCCGCTCCGCCCCCCCCCACCCGCCCCGTCTCGCCCAACCCTTCCCTCCCAGCCCGCCCCGTCCCGCCACACCCCCTCCCGTCCTGCCCCACCCCGCCTCGTCCAGTTGGGCCCCGTCCCTCCGCACCCCACCCTGTCCCGCCCCGCCCTGAACCCCCTCCCGCGCACGCAAGGAATGAGGCGGGGACGGCGGGCGCGGCAGAAGGGCTTTGAAGCATGAACTGACTTCTTAGCGGTCCTCTCACCATGGTAGCTTCCTCTAAGCGATCGGTTCCCCTTCGTCTTCACTGCTGCATGCCTCAAGTGCCTCCATCAACTTTGGAGGGAGATGAAAGCGGAGGGGAAGATTTGGTATGAACGAATCGTATCACCAGGTACCAACTCATGTTTGTCACGGTCGAATTCCATTCGCAATCATCAGTTCCGTTAGCAACATGGAACAGAGGAGGGAAGTAAAAGCCGAAGATGCCTCTAAAAAGGGGGACGGCAATGAACAGAAGAATGAGATACGGGACGATATCACCATTTCAACTCTTATGTGCTACTGCTTGAGTAGCTACGAATGACGTCGCAGATCAGGTGCTATCAGGGAGCACACTGAGGTTTGAAGCACTTCTTGGCTGCTCCGCCTGCCCCCTTCTCATATCAGCTCTCTCCCACCTCTTGCTCGCTTTCGGCATGAGCGTGGGGTCGGGAGAAAACCGTGCGTGGGGTTGAAGCCGGGGCGTGGACAGACTTAAGAAACGTCCCGCCCCACCCCATCCTCGCATGTGCTACCGTTCGACCTCTGTTCGCGGTCGTCGTCGCCGCCGCAGAGAACGAGGGAGCGGAGAGGCGGGCGAGGCGTGGTCGGACTCCTCATCGGCCTGCCTCCGCCTCCGCCTCCGCTCGGCTCCGCATCTGCTCCTGCGCCCCTCTGTTCGCGGTCGTTGTCACCGCCGCCGGCGCTCCCGGCTCGCCCAACTTCTTATGGGCGCGACGTGCCCAGCCCGGCCGCTTTCAATTACCGATCCTTTGGAGAGGTTAAGATGAAATATGGTATCGAGATCCTTACAGAAATTTGTTGGGAAACTATGTCTGTAAGCTGAGGCGCCCAATCAGGAGCGCCGTGAGGGGTCGTAAATAAATTTTTAGGTGCGACTCCTCAAATCTCCGGCCACCGGTTACAAACGAGCGTTTCCCCTCGGGCAAACTGCCGCCTTCGGAGCGGTTCCTCAAACTCTCGCTGTGAGGGCGCTTCAGTGTTCGCTCGAGGGTGGGGTGCGTAAAAACAAGGTTAAGAACAGCTGCGCCTCGCGAGGCTATAATTCAGAGTATGCATTCCGACATAAATCCCTGGAAATCACCATAAAATCGAAAGCTAAACGGAGATGGGACGCACTCCGCAGATTTTCAGCTGGGTGAGAGCCCTCACCAGCGGAGAGCGTGGTTGAGCGGCGGGGATCGTAGTTGGGAACGCGGCGATCAGAGTTGTGCATTTTGCTTTCAAACCGCGCCCGACAGTGCATCGCTAGAGAGATTGTGTTTCGATACTGCGAGAGCAGAGATGTGTCCTCTCTGGTGTGCCGTTTTCGCAAATCTGTGATCAAATATTCGCGGAATTCGACAGGATAAAACATCCGATGTAACTCGTTGATATATGAAGAAGATGGCATGAACGATACAGTAAGAGTAACGAAACTGGATTGTACACTATCAGATTATTGCCAAATTGTTTGCCAAAACATTCGCGAAAATGGATCTTTGTCGATGAAAAAAGATTTATCAGTCTCATACAAATGCCACTCCTTTATCCAAGAACACTAAAGGGCTCCACCGCTGACTCCCCCCTTTGACTTCGACGGTTAAAAACTCTCAAAAATATAGTATTATTATAAATCAAAAAGCAAATTGCATCAACTTAAATTGAATTTTTTATGGATAATTTTAATTGGAAAATGCTACGACAGGAAGTACTTACATGTATTCTAAAGGAGCATTAAAACTCTATTCTATTATAATTTCAACTAACAGAACCATTACGCATATTCCATGTTAAAAATGTGAGAGCCTGTTACAAATCTTTTTGGTATACTCTACTGATGATTATAATGAATGCGTAGGTTTGGTGACTTAGTGCACAAGCAGCGACTTAGTACACAAAGAATGCAGCGTTTTGCATTTATTCCGCAACGTCATTATTTAAGGATTAACATCAATAAGTTTTCTGCTTTCAATTCTGGTTTCAATTCATATGTAAAGTTGTTCGTTTACGAAGATTTGATGAGGTTGTTAAACGATCTATTGATGATCATTTTACGACAGTAAATAATGACGTGTTGTAAGTTCCGTTTTAATACTGCAATGGTAATCAAAGATGATAATCAACGTTTACCAATACTCATTAAAGGTGACGCTAATCCCCACGGCAATAATATAACATGAGAATTGTTTATCGTTAAAAAGAAAGTGACTGAAGGAAAAAAACAAAATATTAGGAAAATAAGCATTTTCATATTCTATATTGCACATTTCGAAGGAAGCGAGTTTGAGATCGGCGAATCCGGAGGTTTTGCACGTCTCTGGCAGCGCGCTGTCCGTGCGGGTGGGTCGCACCTCGAACGGCGAGCCGATGCCGCCCGCTCGACCCCCCTGTTCGGCGGGTTGCAGCTGCGGCCCCTTCCGCCACCGCCGCCTCCGACCGCGAGCACCTCGCTCGCCCCGTGGCCTCGACGCGCGTCGTGCCCGCGCATCAGGCTGCCCGGAGCGCGTCTCCCCCCGCGTATAAAATTTATTTAAGAAATTTCAGTTTGGGTGCCTTGATTGAATTGGCGGTTTTTTTATTGAGTAAAGAGAAGAACAGCGCGCAAAGAAACTTGGCTAATATAATTAATGCAAATGGGCCACGCCCGCGCCGATACGCGGCGGAGGAGAAGGCGATGTGCGGAGGCGGCGCGAAGGGGCGAGAGTGGCACGGGGATGGGGAGCGTTGGGAGGGGAAGGTAGGGGAGGGAGGGCGAGGACGAGGCAAGGACTAGCCACAGAGGCGGCGGCGGCCTCTCGGCAGACGCGCGCCCGCGGGCAAAGGGACGGGCGCGAGCGGCGCGAGGGAGCCGGCGCGCGGAGTGGAGTGGAAAGGACTGCGGGGCGGGGAACCGAAGCGGGGAGGACGCGCAGCGGGCGGGCGGCGGGCGTGGAAGAGTTAGGAGACACATGTCGCCGGGGCTGCGAAGTTGGCGGCGGCGCGGGCGGGAGGCGAGGCCGTGTTTCGTAAAATAAAAGCGTGGGGCGGAGGGAAGCCCGAGGGCGCCAGAGGCGGGCGCAAGCTGCGCTTCGCCGCCCACGCAGACGACGCCGACGCCGACTCCGTCAACCCCCGCCACCGCTGGCCCCGCCCCCACCGCCACCGACGTTTCCCCAACAACTATATCCTCTGTCACCCTACACCCTGACATTGACGTCACCGTCGCCTGCACTCCCGCCCGCGCCGTCTCCAACGCCCCGCTCACCGACGCCACCGCATCCTCTTCCACCGCCCAGCACCCGCGTTCCCAAGTCGCCTCCCCCCGCTGCCACCGTCACAGTCGCCACCGCGCCGCCGCCCCCGGCGAGGGCTGTCGGGCATTCCGAGGAAAGCGCGCGGCAGCGAAGCGCGGACGACGGGGCGCGCGGCGTGGCGCGGCAAGGGGCGGGCACTTCTCGAATCTCCTGGCAATCCTCACCCGCAGCTGCGCTCATGCCGCCGCCATCGCCGCCGCCCCCATCCCTGCCCCGCGCCCCGACCTCGGCCCCCACCCCACCCCCGCCTCGGAGCCTTCGTTGCCGCTTCAACCGAGCGGGCTGCCTCCGTGCGCCGCCGCGCTAAGAGCCCGTTTCATCTGCTATGAGATGCGATAAAACACTCGCGCGTCAGCCCTCGATTGCGGGCGAGAATCATGCCCCGAGGTGCCCCACTCCTTCCGCGCAAATATGCTCGCGCGTACAGGCTTAAAAACCCCGGCGCTTCTGATGCGACGCAAACCCCTTCTTTCTTTCCTCCCGCAGACCCAACCTGTAAGGGAAGCAAACGAGCATGCGCAGTGCTTCCAGCAAGGCGAATGCGCCACCATGGCGGCTCCCTTTGCCGGTCTCCTAACACCGGGAGTTTTCCCGCTGCCGCACGGAGTTCCCGAATCCTTTACGGCGTCGGCGAGTCATAGAGAACGCGATGACGGGCGATGCGAGGCGCATCGATTTGCACTGCGGGGGCGGAGAGCCCGGAAGCGCCCTCCGGATCGCTCGCGCCTGCTGCGGCGGCGGCCTGCTCAGTGTCCTAACGCAAGAGGGGGTTCCAGAGGCCGGCCGTCACCGCCGCCGCCGCTCAGGGACGCCGTAAAAAAGCCGATGCCAGCACCGCGCGGGGCGAGGGGCCACAATACAATAGACGGACGCGGCGCGGGAATGTGAGTCGCCGGCCGACTTATCGGCGACGGTGGCCGTGGAGGCGTCGCGGAGGTGCCGGGGCGGGGCGCGGGTATGGTAATGGCCGTTCCAAAAGACGGCACGGAAGCGACTGAATGTCTCCGGAGCGTGCGAGTATCGGAAATGAATTTCCCCGTATGCGGATGCAAATGAGCGTCGAATCGTCTCTCGGAAAAAAGAAATAAACATCGCATCCAACGCTCGAACGCGTCGCTCGGCGCGGACGCTAGCGACCGCATCCGCGGACGCCTCTCGCGCCGCCTCCTGCGCCACGCCCCCCGCCCCCTCCCCCGCCACCGCCCACGCGCCGCCTTCGCCTCCGTCGTGAGAGACGCGCCACCGCGCCATCGCGTCGCCCTACGCCGCGTCACGCTCCGCGGCCCCCGCCCTGCGTTGCGTCTCGCCTCGCGTCGCGCCGCCTCGCCACGCCGCGGCGTCTCAACACGCCAATTCTGTTAAAGCATTCCGCGCGCGCGCAAAAAGGCAAGAAAAAAAAATCGTCCGCCGAATTTCCATTTTCGGGCCTGGCGCGCATTGGCACCGCGCCTGCCTCGGCGCCCGCTACACACATTCCTGTCACGTCGGCCGAGATGGCCAGTTTTATGGCCACATTTGCAAAAATATGGCCGCTATGAAAGTCATACTCTCTCGGCTCCCATAACTTCTCATGAAGCGGCCGATTAGAGGCGCGCACGGGCCGGTGGCGGACAGCTGGCCGCGCGCCGCGTCCTCGCCCCGACCGCGTGCGGGCGCGCGGGGGCGGCGGAAGTGGCGGGCGGCGCGGGTGAGGACGATGACCGGGGAAGGACGAGCCGGACGGCTGGCAACAAGAGGATAAGCGGGCGGAGCGCGACTGACCGGGTGGACGCGTCCCGCCAGAATATACGACAGTCTTCCCAATTACAGTATAGACGACCTGAAGGGGCGCTTTGCCGGCGGGGACAGTTTCCAGATGTGGCCACTGCCCATAAATGGGCGGCCAGCGGACCGCAATTGGCGGCGATGGGAAGTAACATCGAACCGCGCGATGCGAGTGCCGCCGATGAGAGCGAACGGGTGGTCGGCGATACTCAGCGACTGCGAGGTTCTCGTTCGCGATTCCGTTCCGCCACGGCTCGTGTCCTGCTCTTCCGGGGCAACTTTTACGCCTACTCACCTTCTTATTGAAAAGTTGAGAATTATCGAAAAATAAGAATTACAAACACGAGCAGTTTCGTGGGTCCTGCCGAGCGCGGAGCTCGACCCAAAAGAAGCAGCGTCGAATCGAAGAAGCCTTCTCGCAACTTTGTCGGTGTCGGGAGGAAGGGGCCGCCCGCCCATCACAGCGGCGATGTTCGCCTTGCAACCATTATTTTTCCGTTCCAGTGGACTCGTAAAGAGATTTGCCTTTCGCTGCGCAAATAAACCTTTCCGGTCTCCGCCTTCCGCGGGAGGCGGCATGTTGCTCAGAAACCGCCGACGAGCCGACAGACGGCGCGCGCGTTGCGTCGGCTGGCGGTCTCCGTCGAGGCGCGGCGCGGCGGCCGGCCTCCACGGCTCTGCCTCCCCCGCTCTCCCCGCCGCGTCCGCCCGCCGCGTATGCCCGCCCGCGCCCCACCCCATCCACCGCTGCCCCGGGGACCGGAGGAGCATGCCGGAAACCCTCTCGCCCGATTGGCTGACTGCTGTTGTATTCGGGATAGGGAGGCGGCGGCGGCTGTTGCTGCTGCGGTGCATACGCGTGGCAAACGCGCGTTGTGCAGCGGGCGCGATGCGGCAACGGCCAGCGCAGTGCGGGTGGATCAGTGGGGGCGGTGGATATGGATGTGGAGCGGAGTCCGCGAATAGTCAGTTCCGGCAGCCTCGCGATAGATGCGAAGCGGGTGGTGGTGGCGGGGGGTAGCGGGGGGAGGGCGAGGTGGGTGGCAAGCGGTGGGCGGCGGTGGGCGGCGGTGGGCGGCGGTGGGCGGCGGTGGGCGGCGGTGGGCGGCGGTGGCAAGGGGGCGGACACGCGAAGGGGGGAGGGCGGAGAAGAGCGCCCGTGATGGAAGGGCCCGGGTTGGAGCGGATTAGCGCCGCTCTCCTGACATCTGATGGGTTTCGAACCCGACTACTCCGCCTCATTAATGACGGAGGGACGGGCACAGCCCGCGGCTGAACCCGAGCGATCGCGCGGGGCGGTGCCTCCTCCGCCTACGCCTCCGCCTTCGCCGGCGCTCGAGTAGCCGCCAGTCTCACTCGCTGCCGCTGACGCCGTGTGCAGGAGTTCTGAATGTCACATGTATGAGCCACGATTGACTGGGCGAAGCGCACAACACCTACCGCTTGTTCCATCTGCATATATTGTCTACATACAGAACCAATTGTGTCAGCTGCGTAGTTGGCCCTTTTGTCAGAAATTCCACAAATCAGTTCATATCGATTTCTGGTTCTGAGTACACTAGACATTTGACATGCATGTTTTGGTGTAGTAACACAAGGTGTATAATTAATTTATTAATTTAATATATGTTGACGTCTATAATTTTAATCAAACAATCGTTTCACGGATAGGGCAAAAATATATCCTATAAATCCATTGATATTTATGAATATCGTTGAAAGTAAACTCTGCCTTCTGCAAGAGGTATCCTTGAATAATTCATAATAGTAGGAGTTCATGTAGTATATTTCATCAACAGAAATGCGTGATGAGTTTCTGTAGTTATAATAATAATTAAAATAATAATAATAATAATAATAATAATAATAATAATAATAATAATAATAATAATAATAATAATAATAATAATAATAATAATAAAATAATAAATATCACCACTTCAATAAGGAATCATACTATAATTAAAATCATTATACATAATAAAAATTAATTCTTAACTGCATTTGCACGTTATTAGTCGTAAATGCAATGAAGTTAATGCAAGAAGATCACGCCAAAACACATTTACAAGAGACATCTGGGCACTTACATTTTTCTTTGTTGTAAGCGGGTTCTCTTACAATCGTGTGCCTTGGTTAACTTTCTATGCAACACCTGTGTATACGAAGGGCTATTCCATTTCAAACGCTGTGCCGGCAACGTTTTTCACCACATGAAAGAATCACCGCAACGGAAGATTTCGTAACATTTGTATCATTGTGCGCGAAATATCGTTCTCCAGTGGGGCCAGTTGATGGGTTCTCATCTCCTCCATCCTGACTTGGTCGGCGGCCACCGCACGTGCAGCGCTCTCTGCAGCCGAGTCGCCCCCGCAGCTGCAGTGCGGCCCCTTCAACCTCCTCCGCGGCACCGCCTCTCGACCGCCTCCCCTCGCGCCCGCCCCGGGGCGGCTGCCGCCTTCACCGTCCTCGTCCTCGTCCGCGTCGCGCCCTCCCCGCGCCCGCCTCACTCGTCTTCGTCGCCGCCCTCAGCGACGGCGTCTGCCTCCGCCCGCGCCTCCCCCGCGCGCCCCGGCGCATCCTCCTCCCCCCCCAACGCGGCAAATTGCCCAGCATTCGCGCGCGGGTCGGTGAGGGACGCGAGAAAATTCAGACCATTAACATAAACATATTCCGTAAGCACGCCGCCAGGGACAGCTATAAAGTCGACGGGGCTAGCGGCAAGCCGGAGAGGCAAGGCCACAGCCCGCCACCCATCCTCCCGCCCGCCCCCGCCCCCGCCACCCGGGCCGCGCGCCTCGCTGGCCCGCCCGCATCACGCGCGCCCCCGGCCCCATCGTACCCGAAACCATCGCCACCCCCACCGTCACCGAGACCGTCACCGGCTGCGCCACTCCGGGCGCGTCGCTCGGGCGCCAACGACTGAGTTGCTCGCAGCAAATTAACGCTGCGTTACGAAATTCCCTGCTATTTACTGGATTGTGTAAATAAACGCACGCGTTTATAGAAATAGAAGACGCGTGTAAAATATATTTGATATGAAATACTTTATTGCAGTACACACAGCACATTTTCAGCTTCATAAAAAATCCTTGCATTACATACAAATGGAAATATAAAACATTCATTTTTATAGCTCGGCTGCTCCGGTTATTTGAGTTAATTGTATGGGCACCGGCGCCCGGCGCGCTGTAACCAGTGAGCCGGTCGATGGCTGCCGCTCCAGCGCCCCTGCGCCCGGCGCTGGCCGCCCAGCCGGCCCCGCCGAGCCGGTCGCGGCGCTCGCGCGGGTGGCCACGCCCGCAGACGCGGCGGCCGCCCGAACGAGGACGCCGCGCTGCGGTCAGCGCGCGCTGGAGAGACTCTCCAGGAGGCAGCGGAAATCTCAATATCCGACGGCGAACAAAACAAGTTCGGGGAAATCGCCCCCGATCGCAACACGGCGTCCCACATGGCCGGACGGCGATCCCGGCAGCAGACGCGGTCTCTCGGCGGCTTAGAGGTCGTCGAGGTCGCAGGGGTCGCTGGGGTCGCTGGGGTCGACGAGGTCATGAGATCGCAGAGGACTACGACGAGGACTAATTGTTACGAAACAATTTCGAGATGGTGATCGATACTTATTCTATTTATTCTCTCAAATGTGTTGATACTACTCGTTATTCTGTAGATACTACGAATTATTCCAACAAAATCACAATAGAACGCAAACCACAGTTAACGTCAGTTACAAGTCCAAAATACAGCTTCAAAGTACTATTACAGGGGTGTCATGATTATCCCAGAATAGCGCGGTTGTGCTCCATTTTTTGCTTCTTGAGATGGCATTTCGTGAATCCAGAATTGGTGTAAGGAAAGAAAAATTATCGGAAAAGTTTCATCAGTTTTGCCTTTTTCATTGTACGGCAGAATAATCAAAGACTTAATTTTTACTAAAGCTAAGAATTTATCGCTAGATAATTTTTCTTTCTTGCATTCTCTTTGTTAAGTTAGTTTCAATTTAAAAGATCATGTATTTTGCAATTTCAAAATGTCTTCTTACTACAGGGGAAATACAGAAAGTAATTAACTATCATTGCAAGTATTCTTTAAACGGAACATATGACCCCTTCTCACAAACTTCTAATATAAATGTCTCCGTTGACACTGAGACACGGGGTATATTCAACTCACTGAAAAGCGTTGTGCGAGGATCCCGTATTTTATGAAGGTACACATGTCCAGATCGATCCTCCAGTTAATCTCTCGAAAAGTGACGCATTCAATGGCGTGGAAACTAGCGACTACGTGACAATGATATCGGCACTGTTGAGAACAAATATTGCAATATTCGTTTTCAGCTGAGTGTCCAAAAGCAATAAATTACTCAACGTTCCACAAATAAGTTAACGATAAATGGCATTTCCATTCATTCATCGAACTTTTATCTTTTCTGTTAAGACTTTTGTTGTTTCTATTACTGTGAACAGAGAGGTGAGAGGGAAGCTGTTGGCAACATACAACCTTTTTTCCCGAGGAAACGCCATTTCTCAAAAATGACCACTGTCGCGAAAAAAAACATTTCATGAAGCGGAATTGTGATTAGGTGTGTGTGTGATTCCCTACAATTGAGAATTTGTTCAGTAATTTTCGTTGTTTTTCTAAGTTTTTGACTACTTAATTACACAAATTTAATGAAAGGATTTTTAGAAGAAAACTGAGTTATCAATTTTCTTCCTCACATTCACAAAGAGATGATAATTTAAAGGTCGTATATGCGTTTACCGATACTCCATGATCTCGTGCAACTGATTCAATAACGCTATAGCTGTTCCGACCGAATCTTACAGCGCGCTCATGATCCGTGCTCGCGCGTTTCTTTCGCCGGGCGATAGGCGCGCCGGGCGACGTGATTACAATAAATATCGACAACTCCGCAGGCGGATCTTTGCATGCGACGCGGACGCCCAGACGTTCGTGCTTTCAGGGGGGCGACGACGGCAAACGCGAAGTAAAAGTCTTACGATTCCTTTGTTAGGGAAATCTCTTAATACCCAAACAATCTCGTCGGGCGACAGGAAAACGACCGCGCACAGCTCGCCATACAAACCATGTTCTCAACGCAGCCGCTTGCACAGCTCAGAACAGACCGCAAACTCCCCACAAACCACGCGCACGCACACGCACGCACTCACGCACGCTCGCTCGCACACGCACGCGCGCGGCCGCTAACATGAGCGCGCGCATGTGGACCAATCGCAACTGCAGCCTGCGATGGGTGAAACCTACGGTCTGGCACCTCCCTCCTCTCTCGCTCTCTCTCTCTCTTTCGCTATACGTCACTCCCCCTTATTCCCTTTCCCTCTCCCTTTGCGGCTGTTAGATTTCCCTTTCGTCGAGGCTGCCGTGCACGGTCCTTCCGCGTTGCTCTCGCATTCGCATACCCGCTCTCTCACGCAGCCGCGTAGCCACACTCCCACACTAAGCGGACCGCGCATATTCACCACAAACCAAACGCACACGCTCGCCGCAGACGGCCAGTCTGCACGCAAAACGTGAATGTATGGCCGCGTACTCAACGCCGATCCATCATACGGCCGCTTGGCGCCGAGGCCGAGGCCGAGTCTGCGGGCTGGCGCGCGGACCGCCTCTAGCAGCGGGCCGGCGGACCTGCACCTCTGGCCGCCGTCCCCACGGCCAGACGCCACGCCTCCACACGCGCCTCCCCCTCCGCAGCCGCTGCCACTCGGAGCCCCGCGACCTGGACTTCGTAACCCAGTTGGCCGTAGTCTTGTAACAAGGATAATAGGATCCATATGTACCGCTCCCAGTGCTTGCCTCCCCGCAATCCTTTGACCCCCTTCTCCGCTTTATCTAGTGGCCATTCTCCGCCTCTCGTTCTGCCCATCTACTCGCCTTCCAGGATTTGCTCTCACAGTTCCTCGAAGCTTCTTTAATCTCCAAGAAATTCGCTTTCCTCTATACAAAGCAGTGGCTCGTCTCCGATTCCTTGCAGGACGGTAAACGGTTTTCACAAGCACTTTCACTTCGTTCGTCAAACGTTTCCCTTCCCCCCCAGTTTCCCAAGTCATCTCCACGCATCCAACTCTCAACGTTCGCCAAGCGGCGCTTATTGTCACCCTCTTATCCTCTCGCATACTCGCTGCATATTTGCCTTCCTCAACTCATCTCCTCGAATCCCTATCCTAAACTCATCTTGCTACAACAGTGTCTGTTGAATTCTCCGCCCGCGCGGCGGATCCCGCCCTCGCGCTGTGCCATTCCGCGAGAGCTCTCTCTCACAACTCTCCGGAGCGTAGCCTCCACACGCAGCGCGCTCCACGGAGCGCTCCGCACTCCCGCGCCTTGCTAGGGAAGGCTTAATCCCTGAAATTTTAAACAGTTTGCACATGTCAGTCATTAATTTCTTTCAGTGTCACGTTAATTTCCTTTCTGAAATTTGTGGCGCGGCGCGCGCGAAGTGAGCCTGGCGCTCGCCGGTGGGGGAGGGGGAGGGGGGAGGGGGGAGGGAAAGGGGGCAGCGCAGGCGCGTGCCCGACGCACGTCACTTTATGCGGCGCGACACCGCGGAGTTGGCGCCCGCATAAACCGAATATTGCGCATTCCTGCCGCGAATTTATGTACTTGGTAGTTGCCAGTTTTGTCGCAGATTTCAGCACGTGATGTCCTTTATAATCCCTTTAGTACCCGGCGGGGCAGGACGTGCGCGGGAGGGGAAGGCCGAGAGAACGGCACTGGGTGGAGAGGAGAGAGCTTCGAGAGCGGGAGGGTGGGGGAGAGGCGGCGAGAAGGGCGTCTCGCCTCCCTCCGCCGCGAGCGAGAGCGTGCGCTCGATAAGCCGCCGCCACCGTCGCCGCCTCCGCCGCCGCCGCCTCAGCCGACGTCGCCTCCGCTGACGCCTCCGCCGCCACGGCCTCCTCGTTCTCCGCCTCCTCCTCGGCCGCCGCCGCCCGCGCTGTGCACGCGCGATCGAAGCCCGTGGATCGGGACCGCTGGCGCCCTCGCCGCGGTGCCGCCAGCATGGGCGACACCGGCGGCGGCGGCTGCGAGGCGACAACGCCGTCTCTGGAAGCGTGTCCCGGAAACCCGGCAGCCTCCGCCGGGGCCGGCGCGACGTCCCCTCCTCCGGCGCGCCGACTTCGCCTTCAGCGCCGACGCCCGAGGCCGCCGCCGGCGCTGACAACTGCGGGCTTCTGCGTGCCTTATCGCACGTCCGCCCCGTCATGCGGAGGAGGAACGCGCCTGTGCGATTCCGAGCGGCCCGTCCGCCGCGCGCGCCGCCCGGCCCGGCCCGGCCCGGCCCGCCCGCGGCGGAAGGCCTGTCCGGCGCCGTCTCCAGCCCGGCAGCGCGTTCCGACGGTCGCGCACTTGTCCTGCCTTTTCGCTCGAGTGACCCGCCTTCCTGCGTTCCAGGGAGCCACTTTTGGCACGGCAACGCTACACATCGCGTTTTTCATTTGACATCATTACACGAGATCCTCGGATCTTATCTTCTGTCGGTCGAAAAGAAATACACACCGTTTCGCCGACATTCAACGATTTAGCTACATAGTTTATCGATTGTGAGTTATGGGTACCTACTTCCAATATTATACAGCTTTTATTTATTTCAACTCAGCATTACCTTTTCAATCTTGTTTACATTTTACGTTTTAATTTTCTTTCCCAAAACTTCACATCGCTGTCATTCACTCCTTTTGCTCCGCGTTCGTTTGAATGTTGCATTTACCTGTCCTCTCCTCTACCCTGCATCCATTCCAACCCATCTCCTACTGTGCCACACCCACCACCGATCCGACCTGCATGTTCGTGTTCGTCCTCCTCCCCGCGCCGCGACTCCGTTTCCAACTCCATTTCCGCTGGGAGCCCATCCAACGGGCCCCGCGCCTGCCCCGCCGCCCGTGTCCAGCCGCGCCTCGTTCGTCCCGAACGCGTCACCCGCCCGACGGCCTGCATCTCTCTTCCCCATCGCCCGCGCTCGCCGCAACCCTGTGCGTCTTCTGCTCCGCTGCGGTCCGCGCCGCGCCGCGCCGCGCCGCGCCGCGCCGCGCCGCGCCGCGCCGCGTCGACTCCGACTCCGTCTCCGTGCCCGCTCCGCGACAACATCCGCTTCCGTTCGCACGGGCTCCGGCAGCCTGGGATTTTTCTCACGCCTCCTACCCTGCGTGCGCGCGAGCGGCCCGGTTCCGACGCCGACGCCACCCACAAAAACAGATGAACGCGCACGCCACCGCTCCAGGAAGGACGTTGGGGCGGACGCATCGCGCCGTGCCGGGCTTCAACCGCCCCGCCCCCTTCGCGTCGCCCCCGCCTCTGCCCCGCCCTAACTCCCGCCTCCCTGACCCCGCCACGCCCCCGTCACGCCCCCGTCATGCCCCCGTCTCGCCTCCGCTTCTCCCCGCCACCATACCCGCCCCCGCCAAACCCACGCCTCCCCTCACGCCACCCCATCTCCCACGACCCCACCTCCACCTCGCTCCCTCCCCGCCCCTCCCAGAGATGCCGGCGAGCGGCGCCAATTTCCTGTGCGGACGCTCACGGAGGTGGCGGCGGCGCCGCGGCCGAAAACAAGCCCCAACAACAGTTTCTCCGAAATCAATTCCAGCTGTGTTTGCCGACGTCTTCCCCGCGGCTGCCAGCCCCGGGCCCGGCGGTCGTTAGATTGTCTATCGGCGTTAACACATATCGCGCTCTCCATTTGCGAGATACTTGGGTGACACGTCGGGGAATCTGCCTCTCTTTGGTGGCGAACGGCACGTGCTGTGGCGGAGGCGGGGGGCGGGCGTCGGAGGCGGGCGATAGCGTCAGTAAGCTGCGCCTCGGCGCCGTCGCGGCGCCCCGCCCCCTTTCTTCGTCTGCCTTCTTGGGTGTCGCCTATAACGTCACCGAAGCTGTATCTGCCGAAGGGAAGCGATCCTCTCGGCGAGGGGGCGGAGGGCGGAGGGCGGAGGGGGCCACCGGAGCCGCATCGACGGCCTGCTTTTACGCTGCATGACGAGACGAACCTTTGGTGAACAAAACAAAACACTGATCTGGGCTTTCAAGCTCGCCTCCAAGCAAAGGACGTAATACACAAAGGACGGCGCCGGAAAATAGCCAGGTGGGGCGGAGTCGCCGAGGGCAGCAGAAACATGAGAGTCCTCGCGGAGGCCACGCCGCCCGCGGTGACGCTTTTAGCGGTGTCGCCCGAGGTGCGGGCGGGCGGGGGAGGGTGGGAGGGAGGAGGGGAGGCTACGTGGCGCCGGCCTTTATCGGGAGCGAGAACCGGATTCCCGCGGCGCGGTCGTCCAGGACGAACGAAGGACGCCGCCGCGCCGTCGCGTCCTGGTCGTTGGACCGACACGGCGCGACGGCAGAGGCACGGCGACGGCGGGACGGCGGCTGTGCGGAGCGGGGGCGGGGGCGGGGGCGGGCCGAGAGCGCGCGGCCCGAAGGGAGACTGAGCGTGGCGTCGAGGCGCGGTCTTGTCCCCCTTTATCGCCCGTTCTGCTTGAAGGAGCCGCTTGAATGACTGGCTGCCCGCTGCGCCATCCTGCAGTCGTTCATTACCCTCCTTGCGCCCTTTTTACCTTTGAGCGTTCTCGCGCCGAACCGCCGCCGCCGCCGCCGCCGCCGCCGCTGCCACCTTCCCCTCCCCCCTTCAGCTCCTCCCCGGCCTACATCGCCCGGGACCGCTCCTCGTTTTCTGCCGATGCGGCGATAGCGTCGTGTACTGTCTTGTATCGCGCGCCACCGCAGCGCAGGGACGGCAGGAACAGCGGCGGCTCCGGCGGCGATGGCCGGCGTCCCGACGCCTCCTGCGCGCTACTTACACGCGCCGCCCCTTATCCGATGCGCGCTCAGCTTCCCCTCGTCTCCCTGACGTCCTTCCCGGGCGCCGCTCCTCCCCGTTCCGCCTCGCCGGCGTCCTCAGCCGTCTTATTTACCGCTCTTACCGCGCCGCTAACATCCTCCCGCGTCCTGGTCGCGCTCGTTTCGACGGCTTCCTCGCGCGACGGGCGAGCGAGTTACCGCCCGCCTCTCCGTCGAGAGGTCTAAGAGATCGAATCCCGAGGAGGCTGTCTCCCGGCGAAGCTCCTGAGCCGCCTCGGCCTCGGGGGAAAGCCTTCGCGACGGCCGCGGCGTCGAGTGGAGAGCAACGGTGGCCTGCGGGAGCCTCGCCGCGCGCTCGTTGCGACGGACCTCACACGGCTCATAAGCGCGGAGGTCGGAACGGGGATTCACGCCCATGTTCAAATCAGCAAAGCAACACGATTGCATCGCTGTTATGATGGCTACAAAACACTTTGCATCCCGTCAACATGTGAATGGAGTACGCATGTACTGTATTCCAAATGAGCTTATTTTATTTTGAAATCAAAAGTTATATTTATAGATTTTAAGTAATTACCAAACTAGTGGCCTGTATCAGCCCAAATGCTGTTGAATAAAACCAAACAAAATGGTTTTCCAAAACGCATCACGTACACTGCTCACGAACAAATAAATTTCTCTCATATAACACTGTAAGAAATAAATTATTTTAATGAAAATAGTATTCACGAATTCTGTAATAACATAGTAAAGTATATATGGATAATCAGAATACAGCTTTTTACATATCACGAACTTAAAAATAGTTACAGTTCTGTAACGCGACTCGTAAACAGAAAATATTTAAAGGCGGGCGGCCTCTTCCTTGGAGCGTTTTTGTCCCACGACGTCAGCTGCGTCGAAGCACTATGAGAATTTAGTCTGTACGCGTAGTATGGCAATAGGGGTAAAACGCAATCAACTATTTACATTTCTCAGTAAAAATCGAAGCTGTTTAATTCTTTTTCGATTTTCTCCCGACTTCCTGAGTATCTAATGAAACCTCAGACACCTCTCACTTGACTAGACATAATTTTAGAAGACATAATCAATGTATAATTTGCTATTTCAAATGTTAAAACGGGTTATTTACTAGAAAACCATTTTTATTTTGGACTACCAATATAAAAAACACTAAAGACACAATTGCGGAAGATATTTAATTTGTGTGACCCAAACGCTATTATTACTCTAAAGGATGCCCAAAGATTATCAGATATTCAATATTTCTAGTGATTTTTTGTTTGTTTGAGTGACTTGCACACGACATTAGCGATGTTCAGTGTTACCTGCAAAGGGACGTTCTTCATATTTTGTATCTCTGTAATCAATCTTTATTACGCTTGTGAGATAGGATAATGAACAAAAATAAACACTAGACCTATATTTTATAGGCCGATACATTTAAAATAAGAAAACTCAGTAATTTTTACGCAAAAGAAAGGTGCTTATTTCCATGATTTGACCGATAATAACTAATTTACATTA
>BLKR01011839.1:0-26721 GCA_011170035.1 Teleogryllus occipitalis
CTGCTTTCCTCCGACTTCAAAGGCCCCGCCAGTATCTGAACCAGCTCCTCGGCGTATCCACATTCGACCAACGACAAACTTTGTCCTCACATTACTTTTCGTTCACACTGACGGCTTAGCTGTTTTAAATAGCTGTTCGCCCTCGACTAGCCGCGACTACATTGTGGTTTAAAGCAGGTAGACGCTGAGTCGCCACGAAGACTCCTGCGCCCGCACTTCTCTCGTCCGGAGCCGTTCCGACCTCACGCGAATGTCGTCGCGTGCCGTCGTCTTCTTTCTGGGACTTAGGGCCCGCCGGCGTCTGCACCACAATCCGGGGCGTCTCCACTTGCGGCAAACGACTGACTTTATGTCCCTGTGTTCGTTCTCAGTCATACTGAGGGCTACGTTTTAAATAGCTGTTCTAACTATCGACTAGCCGCGGTTACGTAGGGGCGTAAAGCAGGTGAACACTGAGGCAGAAAAAGGTTCAACGCGTAGCACTCCCGTACACACACTTTTATCACGATTTAATGGTGGGCGTTACATCATTTCCTCTGCACGATGCAGGTTCTTTTCGAGCACCTGCTCGAAGGCGCATATGCTCACGGTTTCACACGAAACCGCACACCGGGAGGAAGTCCATAGAGAGATCAGTCTGTGAGTCGGAGTTCTTGTAACTTTACGCTTCGAATCTCTCCTTCCTTCTTACCACTTGCCCTCTCGTTTCTCACCATGTGGCTAGATCGGGGTACGGCAAGAATGGTGTTTGGTGTACGTGACAAGTACCGAATTCCTACGGTTCGAACTTTCCGTTAAAAATGATTAGTCTAACTCATTGACATTCCCCTTCTTGAGTTTGAGTTCAAAACGGTCCTTGGATCAGCTAAGAAGCTAGAATTCATTCTAGCAGCGTGATGCTACTAAATTCCTTTGGACCAATCATTTCGTTTTGATCAATACGTCAGTGAAGTTTCTTTTTATTTTATAGATTGCCTTACCACCACACTTTGTTTTACCTTTTCTCTTAAATATTGATTATATTGCGCTATACGGTGCACCATACTATACCATACACCATACGGTGTACTATAGGGTGTAGGCACAATAAACTAATAGACTGTGCACCACACGACGGCCTTTATCTCGGTATGCACTTCGTAACTTTTACTGGGGGCGTTTGATACTCCTCTCTCCTGAGCACCATGCGCAGCATGTGCCAAGATCGGGGTACGGCAGGTATGATGTCTGGTGTACGAGACAAGTACCGAATTTCTGCAGTTCGAACTTTCCGTTAAAAAAATGATTAGTCAAGACCATTGGCATCCCCTTTCTTGAGTTTGAGATCAAACGGTCCTTGGATCAGTTAAGGTAGGATTCGTTCTAGCAGCGCGATGCTACTAAATCCCTTTGGACCAATCATTTCCTTTTGATCGACACCTCAGTGAAGTTTGTATTTTAATTTAAAGATTGCCTCATCACCACACATTGTTTTACATTTTTCTCTTAAATATTGATTGTATTGCACTATGGAGTGTACCAGTTCTATAGGGTGTTGGCACAATAAACTAATAGACTATTCACCACACGGCGGTCTTTATCTCGGTATGCACTTTTACTGAAGGCGTTTAATACTCCCCTCTCTTCAGCTCATAAAACTAACAATTAATATTTTTATCACTTGCATGGAAGGTGGGGTATCAAAACAATTGAATGGCCACCTGATCTGTTTCTTAGGACAATGTACCCTCCAGTATTTTAGTAACTCCATGTGGCACCACTGAGTACGACCAAGGATTTTATATTCAATTATGACAATGCGTTTTTATTCTCTGAATGCACTTTATAACGTTTGTTGGAATATTTAAATTATGTAAAGAAATTCATAATTAGCAGTGATATCGAAATATGTGAAATAGAGAAAGCCGGTTGAACCTAAGTACACATATTAGATCAGGAACCTCTGAGCAGGTGGCATATGGCTTGCTCTGAATGCGATTTTTTAAAATCTGGGCCAATAGTACGCCATGAAATAATTTTCTACGCATTTATTTTTTTTCTGTTGCAGTTCCATAATTGGGACAAATCACGTAACAATCTTATAAAAACAAGTAAAAGATTGTTATTATGGGAAAGATCCAATTCATTCACATAGAATTATTGAAGATCGATACATAACAAAAATAAATTGTTGTGTATCGCAATACTAATTGTGTTTGGAAAAATCTGCATCTCAGTTTCGTTTTCGATCAGGTGTCCACTACTGATCTTTCTCACGTCGCCAGTCGTTACTTCATTTTCTAGACCTCTGGAACGCAATATCTTTGACTTCACTATGGTTGTGGCACGATTCCCACAAAAGCACATTTTTGAAAATTTAGCTACGACACTGACTCTACAACATTGTGAATCTGCTTTAATACTTCAGTGCAACACTATGGCGATTTGTTTGCTTCGTTGATGTGCTCCGCGAAAACACTAAAATTGTTTATTGTGTTGCTTATACTTACTTCACAGGTAGCGGCAGCTCAGTGCATCAACTGATGTCACTGCAGCGCCTCTGACCGGGAGGTCCTAGGTCCGAGTCCTGACGGCGGCAGGATTTTCGACACTAGCTTTTCAGCTAGGTCGAATTCAGTCGCTGTCTGGAGGAGAATTCTAGCGGCCGGCTACTCTGATCGGTAGTTTTCCGTGGTTTCTCCGATCAACACCAGGCGAATGTCGGAGCAGTACCCTACCAAACGGGCCACGGACCGCGCACGATCTGTCCTTCCTCTTCCTTGTCCTATCCTCTCCTCTTACACATGCACTACACTACCACATATTCCGGGAGACCGGTCGAGAGCTTAGAGCTTGTCCCGACTGGGGCGGTACCTCGCTGGTGGGAGAGTCCTGGTTAGGGAGAAACCCCACTAGTCGACGGTAGGTCGGCGCCGGATCTCGCCATACAGCGGCATCCAGCGGCTAGAACCTCCCGGTGAGAGGCGCTGCAGTGACATTAGTTGCACTGAGCTACCGCTCTCGGTATTCTCAAATGTGTCTAAGGATACCTTTTGTCGTTATTGCGCTCCCATGCGATCGCTTTACCAGGTGCACATGTACACATGTATTCACAATAGTGTCTCATATACTCGTAAGAAATAACCAATTTGCTTAGAAAGTCATAATTTAAACCGATAACATTTTCCGTAAATTCTAAGATATGAAAACACATTTTCCAGCATTAACAAATCTTTTGCAAAACCAGCAAATTTTCATTTTTAGTTTTTAATTTTTTTTTACAAAAAAGATCGGTGACATTTATACTCGGTCTCTTCGATATCAACATACCAATTTATTTAATGATGTACGACAATATTAGGAGAAAACGTTAGAACATTGTTATTCCTTTTTCGCGGCATTTAGAAACGGCTTTGTCTGGTTGGCATTGCGCACGCTGCGGCCCTGCCATCTCCCATTGGGCGCTCCCAGTGGGCCCGGCAGCCGGGAGCCAGAGCACTTCCACGTCCACTCTGCGATAACAGGAATAAACACAACGCATTTCAACACCACCTGACAACAAAAAGCTATAACAATGAAGCCATCACGAATGAGAATCCAACATTACACATCACGCACCATCTAATAGTGACCAAGACTACTAAAGGGCATTTAAAAACCTGATCTACGCTAAGAAGCAAATAGTCCTAGAATCAAAGATGGAACATGAAATAACTAGCGAGAAAAAAAGTGAATCGTGAGTTCTGATTTAGAACGATTGAAAGAGGATGGAGACACACGGACTGTCAAAAGCAGAACCGTCTTCAAATCTATTCCTTCAGGAAAACGAAGGAAATAAGCAAGGATAATTAAAAGCTAGTTAATTGAGTTGTTGATTGGGAAACAATATGTCCATCGCATATATTGTCAATCTCTTTCATAAACATAACACAGGATTAGTAAAAAATTAAAATGTATTTGTACGAAATAAAGTTCGGGGATTGCTGCTCATCATAGTAGACTTCTCAGAAATGTCATGAAGTGCATAACTGGAATCAAAATCTCTCTGACGAAAAATAAGATTAAGGCAACGTATATATTTAATAGATATTACAAACAAGACGGCAGTTCAGGAGATGACCTGATGTATTATAATTTATTGAAGTAATAAATATTCAAATATTAGTTAATGTTCTTATTCGCAGAAATTACTGATCACGCGTCAAATCCCCCAAGAGAAGTTACAAAAGTCAAGTATAAATCTGCCTGTCTAATCACTGCATAGAATTTGAGTATGTTGTAATACGTATGCATTTACTAAAATACAGCAATACGCGGACTGTGACAGAAGCAGATGTCTTGGTATATTACATAAATCGCATGCACCATATTTCCTACAAACGTTACTCAATACTTCATGCAGCTATTACTCAATATGTTCATTAAACATATTGAGTAATAGCTTCATGAATTCGAGAATAGAGAATCAGTGGAAATACTTAATTCTTCCCAAAAATGTTACGAAGAAAATAATGAGCTAATATCTCACTACCGAGTATTGAGTAACTGAGAATCTGTAAGACGTACTGTACTTGAAAAAGGGCAATATCTCTCAGTGGACTGAAAGTGATTGTTGTCGGTACCAAGAGGCACTTCAAATATTGCATGGGGAATGTGTGCAGTGTCGTGCGTTGTGTCGATAAAGACTCGAAGAGCCTCGAAGCACATAAGAAGCACATAAGAGGGTATTCTAATTCAAATGAGTTCTCTTCTAGAGTGCACTGGATTAAATATGTCATTACATGAATAAAATGGATCGATTCAAATATATCAGTTTAGTTAAATGAAAATTCGGTAATCTCTGTCTAAAGCGCGGTCGAAACCGTGATAAAATACTGAAAAAGTCGCACTGAATTCATGAAGAAAATCATATTTTCAAATATTGTTTAAATTGGAAGTATACGGTTTACGTGATTAAATTTCAGTTTATATATTTAACCAATAATTAAATTAACAACACATTTACAATATGACTACAAGTCACGACAAAAAATGTATGACTAATCGTCTGAATCACGCCTGATTCTCGTGACTTTCAAATTTGGATAGCCTTTGACGACTACTATGTAACCATGGGAGCACGTCACCTAGTATGTCTCTACACCAAGGTCACGTAATAAGAAACAATAAAGTATCATATAAATGTATTTAAATTAATGCCCCCACATTTCTCACTTGAACGTAACAATTGGAACATATTCAAATATCCACTTTCTAAATTCCCTCGCATTCGAGATTGAGACAGGAGAATATGAGTCGGGGTCCGTGAATGACTCTTGTGTGCAATGAAAATATGTAATGATACCTTTTGCTTTGAATCATTTGTGTGCATGTGCTGAGTCTATGGCATAAGACTTGGCGCATGGGAACTCTATTTGGGCGCATGGGTACTCGAGCGCGCACGCATCAGTGCGTGCGTGCATGTCGATTGAACATTAGTCCCCGCCCTTGAGGAAGTCACTGACACAAAAACCACCGATTCAGAGACCGACACAGAGACTAGTCGAAGAATATATTCAAGCTCTGCGAAGAGAATGTGCAGGAATTACGTTACGTTATTATTCCTCTAGTTATATATATATATATATATATATATATATAAAACTTTCATTCAACAACAATGCACGCATATTGATGTATGTATATCTAGCGTAATAACAGTCAGACTGCAGAATTTAAAGGCTTTTGAGGCTTATTGGGAAATTTAAGTACCACTAAATGCGTACTAGTCGCGCACTTTATCTTGATACTCCACAGCGGGGGGTGCGGGGTGAGGAGGTTTCTACGTCTTAGCAGTGCAATGCTGTCAACTTCAACGGCGGAAAACTCAGCGTAATAGCACAATTATTAGACTGAGGCAATAGCGTGTCTTGGACTAGATAGCAATGGCAAGTAACGTAAGATGTTTTAAAATTCTTAAAAAATAATATTTATTTTAATAGTAAAGGAAATTGAGAAATTAGGAGAAATGCTCATGTACCTCATTCATCAGATTCGGAGTTCTGGGATGAGTTAGAATCATCTTCACTCTCTCCTGCGTCTCCTATGTTAACCAAAATTTCGTCATTCGATATCTCCATTATCCCGTCTTTCCTCCAATACTCTTCCTCAAGTTTCTGGACGTGTCCACCATAACCGCTTCAATCTGATGCACTCACGGACGAAAATGAGAATCACGTAAGTTCGCGAAGATGTTCAGTAGACATATCACCGGTAATATTGTGCTCCCAGAATATTCTTTTTATTTTCGCCCATGCTAGTTCAATAGCATTCAAATCACAATTATAGGGTGGGAGTCGAACGACTGTGTGTCCATTCTCTGAGGCCAACATGTCGATGGCGTATGTTTTGTCTTGCGGTTTATTAGCTGCTATCATTGTATATAAGTCAGTTTTCCTTGTGTCTATTGTGTTTGAAATACCCCTCTTTTGCAGCCAGCTTATCATTGACTCTTTTGTGTATTACCTTGACGGTACTTTGTCAATTTGCCTGCAGTGATACGGGGCAGTGTCCATTACAATAATGGATGCAGGAGGAATATTCGGAAGAACCTGAGTTCGAAACCGCCTTCTGTGGCGTCATTGCCGCAGCAACGTATAACAGACGTGAAACAGTGTGATATTAATATTTATTGCAGATATCCTCCGACACCCGAATCTACTATTTACAATATCTACAGCTTATTTCTAAGAGGAACTTCACCTGGTCACCACAACCGCTTGCCAGATAAGACTTACTCCCGCGGTGTGATGCACCCTTCTCTCTAAATCACGACGAATTCACGCTGGCTCCAGACTCTTTGCCCCCGTAGCCTACCCGACGTGCCACGCAGAGCTCGAGAATCAGAAGAAAGAGTCGTGTGCGAGTGCACTTTTATACCCTCGGGGCCGGCTGACGGAACTGCCTCAACTCGCCGCTTCCGCCAGCCGCGTTTACCCGACAGCCGAACTTCGGGGTTCACAAATCTGGCCCCGTGGCAACGCAACGTCACGCAGCCCTGGGGTTTTCTGCCTTTCGCCCTATGCGAGAGCCGGGTTTCCCGTCCCGATATAGCCTCCCTTTGTTCAGGGAGGCATCCCTTGCATGCTGCCGCAGCCTACTTCTTCGTGCATGAAATGCACGTAGCCAATATTTATTGTATGTGGCGACTGTACGACGCCACACTTTCTAAATTGTCGGAGTTCATTTGACCGTGGTAATCTCCTTGTGTGGAGTTGGCTTGAAAGATAAGTTTCGCCTCTTTAATGAAACCATTCCGGGAACCCACACTGGCAACATTGAGGCGCTTGGAGGAACTTCCCCATGCAGTAACACCAAGGACATCGTTTTCTTTTTGCCAGCACTTTCCAGTAGTCAAATTGCTGTCAATCCATCTTTCATATAAATAAAGCAATTTTCTCCCTTCTTCTCTGAAATGGTTAATTTTAGAGATATACCGAGATCTCCAGTCGACAATATCGGCGCGCTCTAATAAAATTACTCTTATTAGGGATTTTCTTCCATACGTAACCCATGCTTAGTAGATGTTTACGTAGGGAAGTTGCGCCCCATCTCCAATTAATTTTTTCCTTCAACACTGGCAAAAGCTTACTTATCGTGGGCACAACTTTCTGCTCAGTGTAAAGGTTGTAAATCGTGTCTCTTATAACACGCGTATCAAAGTCGTCTAGGACAATGTTCCCGCGCGTTCTTGTTCTAAGAAAAGGAGAAAACAATTTGTTATTAAATGCATTCATTATTAACAAACTTTGATTCTTCATATTCGCACTTTGTGCATTAAAACAAATCGTTACCTCTTTTCGCCGGGAGTTTCTGGAGATTGGCCGCGTGAGCGACAGTGAATCGCTTAATCCGTTTAACAGAGGCGATACTAACTCCTGTGTGAAGAGATGCTCTCTTTAAAGACTGATCGAGGGGCGCAAGGAGCATATTATTTGCTTTCTCTTGGTGACAAGATTCCACCACTTAAGCAACAATTTTTCTGTCACTGCTATGAAAAGTGTGACTTTTATGGCGGTGAGGTGGTGTACGAGAGGTCTCTCGAGATGGGCCGGGAACTGCGTCTGCCATTTCTTCAGAAAATCGACAATCCGAGAGTTTTCCAAATCCAGGCCGTGCTGTGCCGGGCTGAGAGAGGACTAGGGGGCTCGAGGATCAAGAAAAAGTGCAAGCATAGTAATTTTTATGCGATTATTTCCGTTTTACGGTGTCTGGTTGTGTAGGTAAATACACAGATGTTGTTGGATCAAAAATAAATAATGAATATTCTATTAATAGCAAGTACTACGTATAGCCCACCCTATACCCGTCAACGATCAGTAATTGTAACACCAATAAGAAATGCTTCAATATGGCAACACGTACGGCAGGCCCTTCAACCAGTATAGCTGTGCAAGCCGACACGGAAGGCCGGCTCCTTCTATCATTTTCTCCCGGATGCGTCATGACGGTAGGCTGGATCCTGCAACCTGTGTTGCTCGCTTATGCCGAGCAGGTAGCCAACTCTTCCAACAAAGTTGCTTGGGCTCGGCAGCTTCTACCCCTGCACTTCTGACCAGGTGAAATCAGAGGAGTGCAACTAGGGACTCTTTACGATGTAACTTTTCGTGCCAACTATCTCCGTCACGAAACAGCAACAGTGAACCTGGTTGGGCCTATATTATCATGCACTCCCTTGATACAGTATAATGGATCAGGTATGCTGCAAATGATCATTTTTCTCCGTGTACCTACTGCCTCCGAACCCCCGAATTGCTCCCAGCGTGTTAAGAAACCGCTCGGGAAATCGGCAACCTGAGCCCTTGGCTGGCCCTTTCTTATCAGTAGGAGGGGGAGTGAGTCATGCAACGAACGCATGCTGTGTCGATGCCGCTGAGTGCCAGCGGTTTCTTCGGCTTCGCCTCTTAAGAGGATTGATGCGCCGACTAGCGAGCAATTTAATACTCATCTCAACAGGACAGATTCTATAAAATTTTGAAAAATGTGTCACTGAAAAAGAACGAGACCTATAATTATTTTTAATATAATATATCTTGTCATATTTTTGTTCTCGTAATTGTCTTGGGCTACCGCCGGTAGCCTCGGTAGGCCACAGTATACGCCACTGGGCACTACAGCAAACCGTTCCTGTCTTCCTGAGACAGGCTTTTGAAGTTGTAAGAGCTGATACGAGAGGTGCCGCCCGCGCCGAAAGGGATTCGTATTCCGAGAGGGCGTCCCCTGGCTGCGCAGAAAGAGAGAGAGAGAGAGAGAGAGAGAGAGAGAGAGGGGGGGGGGAGCACTTCCAGGAGCCACCGGCCACGCGGCCCACAGCACGGGCGGCAACCTCGGACATTCGCCTGCTACTCCGCACATGAATAAACTACGTACATCAACAACCTCACCACAATAGGCGATGAAAGGGAGACAAAAGCTTATGAATTACTATTACTTTCCCGCGATCCTCATGTCGTACGTGCTCAAAATGAACGGAAGGGTGAAGTAAGTATATGATTGATTGATTGATTTTTTCGTGTTTCCGAGTGCGTCAACTGCTTGGGTCATTACTCCCGTTAGTGTAGTGCATGTTTTTTCTCAAGAGATGGCAGGATTTTCGACACTAGCTTTTCAGTTAGGTCGAATTCAGTCGCTGTCTGGAGGAGAATTCTAGCGGCCCGCTGCTCTGATCGGTAGTTTTCCGTGGTTTCTCCGATCAACACCAGGCAAATGTCGGAGCAGTACCCTACCAAACGGGCCACGGACCGCACGCAATCTGTCCTTCCTCTTCCTTGTCCTATCCTCTCCCCTTACACACACACTTACACTAACATGCACTACTCTACCACATATTCCGGGAGACCGGTCGGGAGCTTAGAGCTTGTCCGCTGGTGGGAGGTGCTCCGCTGGTGGGAGAGTCCTGGTTAGGGGGAAACCCCACTAGCCGACGGTAGGTCGGCGCCGAATCTCGCCATCCAGTGGGGAAGATCACCGCCATCTCCGGAGAAAAACATGCACTACACTAACGGGACTAATGACCAAAGCAGTTGACGTGCCCGGAAACACGACAAAATCAATCAATCACATTTGAGAATCATGTCGTAGAGACGTGCGTGCAAAAATGTGGTCGTAGGCGGACGAGGCGAATGCCCAGAGAGGATTCTCTGGCCGCGAGTGCTAGTGGGCCGAGGGGTTTTGCGAGTTTTATCGCTCTCGACTGCGGAGGGGAGGCAGGGGACGCCCACACTAAGAGCTGCGACAGGCCTACGAGCACGACTCGAAACTGCTCATACAATTTCTAAATGCAATGCAGGATGAACAGGATAATTCTTACGCCTCTGAACATCGCTCTCATAAAATAAGGTGGTATATTGATATCGTGAACATCTGAGCAGCTTTTTTTAATAGTCTGGCTTATTTCTTCCAGTAAATCAGGAAAAATGACATGAAAACATGTTTCCATCTTCTTAAAATAAATCACAAAATATCCCACGAACTTACAAGGAATTGGGCTCGTTTGTTAAGTTCGTTTGTTTTTCTTTAAAAATAGGAGAAACCTAACCCAAACAATGCCTAATTCTCTTCTATCTGTCATGTATCCGTAAGTATAGGATTCAAAGTATGGGACAAGTTTTTCCACTATCCTGTTTATTACCAAACACATTGAGTGTCTTATCACGACAGTATATAAAAATTATTTTGGGACCGTTTCTTAAGACCTTATTTCAGCTGACACGCGATGAGAGATTAGAAGAGAGATTACAGAGCAATTTGAAGATCATTTGGCGATTTCCCCTCTTCTTGCACATTGTAAGGAAGAACTGATTCCATTTTTTTACAACACTTAATTTATATAACTTTTTGTTCCGTTTTTCAATGAATTATTTTGTTTTTGCAACGGATTGACTCGGTTAATTAAGTCTAGGATAATTGATAGTCTACACTAATCCTATAAAGTACACGCAAATAAACAAATTAAAAGCCTCATTTACTGGAAAACATTTTTTTTGTATACCAGGATTATAAACGACGTTTTCTGTTGCAAGAAATCGTTCATAAAAGGGCCTTTTACGGCAACAAATGATGTATTGGATTGAACGTCACAAATGATTGCGTCATCACACATTCAGCCAATCTTGAGGTTGTAGCAGTAAATGGAATAGCTAACCACCGTTTTCTCGCACACATGTCAAATACCCGAGACGTCACAAGAAAGTTGTTTCGTAATATTAAGTTTGATTCTCTTAAAAATGTATAATACTGTTATACAAAAAAAATAGCGTATGCAATACGTCTATAATGTTGCTTTAATTGCATAAACTACTATTTTGAAACATAAACTGTTAACAATTTCGAGTTTGTAATCAGTAAATTGCAAATAGATTGATCTTATGAGCATGGGGAAAAACTCCTTTTCAAACTATTTCTTTATGCTCTGGGCAGCAGAAAACAAAGTTATAATCTTTCCCTTGTTCAAAAATGCACATTTAAACCCGCAGGCAGGTACATACACGCGAAAATCCATTACAATTAAATGCAATGGAACTTGTGAATTGTATGGGGTATTGTGGGGATTTCCTAGCCTTCAAACAATCAAAAGATGGCCGGAAAAAAACTGAAGTGTAAAAACGGAAACATACTTCTTGGTAAAAACAGCAGAAATCTAAAAATAATGTTTTCATGAATAAGTAATGAGTCCAATTAGTTTTCCAAAAAAATATAATAACAACCAAACGTAAATAAATTTATTGATAAACATTATTTGTTTGTATAAAAATTGTTGATGGAAAATTATTTCATTTTATTTCTTCCATTTTTATCTTACCTGATTTCATTTCTGTGGCGCATTTTCATTATTTTTGTATACAATATGTAAGAAATTCGCAAAGTTTGAATTTAAAATGTTTAGATACTACATTGATTCTTGAAAAAATACTTTTTTTAAAATGTTGGAAAACATTTTTCTAATTAAAAGTTTTTAAAGTAGGTATTATATTTTGTCTTATTTCTCTATTAATAATATTATTTTTGAATGAAGGTAACAAAGGAGAATCATATGTTACAAGGTCATATATTATAAATATCATTATATATCTATCTATAAAATAAAATAATTGGTTTGTTACAAAGTTTTGAAACAAACAAATGTTTGGTGAATATTGCAGAAACTTAAAATAGTATTTATATTTCACATGTGCTTCACCAGTTGCCATGATATTTGAATGTGTATTGAACCTGTTATCTACGTCAAGTGGGAAAGATGTTAGTGTGAATTGTAATTGAGAGTTCTTCCTCGATTCTCCAGCCAAAAATATATTAGAATTACATATTTATTCATTCAATTTGTAATAATGAAAAATATAATTATTAGTGATTCAGCGGTGAAATTTAAACTTATTCTCTGTAAACAAATATAATGTATAAAAAGATTTAAATATTAATACTGTTATTTTTCTTTATGTATTTATTTTTGTGATTTTAAAGATTGAAATAAATTTTGCTTAATTTTTCATTTGACTATATTTCTGAGATGAAAAACACACTCCCTATCCTTAAAAACCATCTTCATAATAAATTTACAAAAATGCTATTAACATACTACAATCTATATGTGATCGGTTGTATGAATGAAAATTACAAATATTTTTTTGAAATTCTATGGACATTATTTAAATTAATGTATATCTTTTTTCGTTTATACCTCAAGATGTGATAAGTATGACAGAACATCTATGTACAGATATCCAAAATCTTTTTATGCCAATGAGAAAAAAGCATTTCTAAGAAATCATGGAGAAAGAAATTAGTAGGAAGTATTGTTTGTAATTTTTTAGATATATTGAACCAACTTCGATTTTTTTACAAAATATTTGCAATACAACTTACAAAGAAGAAAAAAGTACCAAATTTTGTTAATTTTGTAAGACTAATTTTGTATATATAACTACAGTGAAATCATTTATTTTTCTACAATATTTCCTTCTATTGAAATGCATTTTCTGTGCCAAATTGTAAGCACATCCGTTAACCTCTCATAAAAAAAATGGCTGTAACAGCCATTTGCGCATGTATGGATGTTGTGCAGGGACGTAGTCTTCATATACATGTAGCAAATTCAAGTTTTCTTTCCGTCAAAGCAAGCGCCCTCTGGAGAAACAGAGTATTCATATATTCCATAAGGCGCTGGTTAAGGCCGGGAGGGTGCGGTACTCGGTCTTCTCACGACCAATCCTTTAAAAATGAAACCACAATATGTAAGGAGAACGAATTGAGAAGATTTAAAAACGCGTTGCTTCCTACATAGGTTATTGTCATAAGAATGGAAGCAGTTGAAATGTTATTGTAGATAGCATAACTTCTGAAACTCAATGTTATTGCAATAGGAGGCAAAGAAACAGATCACAAGTATGGCAGCAAACTTGAAAAATTATATATTTGTTGTTTGAATACTTCTATTTTCAATTCAACCCACTAATATAATTTAAATACAGATAAACGGAAAAGACAACATAATAGAACTAAGATCTGATTCAAACAACACATAGATTCAGTATAGCAGTTCTACACGGCACCACCAGGCACCACTAATTTTTTGACTGCAAACAACACTGCGGCCCTAGTTCGTCGATCCTCCACCAAGAGCGCTGAAACCATATGCTCAGCCACTCTACGGAGTATATTCTGACTCGTTGGTGGGGCCAGAGAAGAGGAAAGTTGGCAATAAGTTCAAAAGGAGAGTATGCTTCAGATGTTCCATTTCACATGAAATCGTTTCACAATCAGGAAAGGGAGGGGGAATCACGCTACTCCTTTGAGTGCAAGTTTGAACTTGCAGAAGCGATGTGCGGCGCAATACTTCGCTAGCGCAGAAATAAGAAAGGAGTGTTTTTCTTCTTTTTTTTTTGTTATTTAGGGTCCCATCAACAGCTAGGTCATTAGCGACCACTATTAGATTGAATTGTAGGAAGAATACGTATAGATAACACAAACACACACAAACATCCATGCCCAAGGCGGGATTCGAACCCGCGACCCTTCGGTCCGAGATCACAACTGCCTTAGCGATCTCGGCCACCGGGCCGCCAGGTGTGTTTTTGTTGAAAATATTTTTGCTGTATCGTGTAGCAGAATCGTACGTGCTATGGATCTGATATCTGGGTAAGTACTTTTAAGTCTGTATTAGTAAAAAACAGATTCCTTATACAATAATTTAGAAATTCCAAGTAGAAGTGTCACAACGAAATAAATGTTTAAATCCGGTTTTTCGTATTGTCATTTAGTTACCTACGGGACATTTCTGGGCCATGATATTAACTGAATCTGATTCTGAAATTCATCCTGTTTTCAAAACATTTCTCATATATGTTCATGTTTGCCACGTTTTGCGTGAAGATACATTGTTTATAATGATGCCCATCTAGTTTTGATAGCATTTCTACCTACAATACTCTTTTTTTATTCTTCCTTCAGGATCTGGAGCAGATAGCCCTATATTAAATAGGAGTGTGCGATGTTATCGAACACTATGAAAAGAAAAAAAGAAAAAAGTGCAAATTTTGTAAGAATTCTTGCAAGCATGTACTAAGTGGCCCAAGCACGGAAAATTGGATTTAAATAAAATAGTGTCACAATTTATGATCGTTTTTTAAAAAAAGTGGCAGATCGCCCAGAGGGAAGAGTTTTTCAAAAAAAAAATGGTTTGTAGTCTTTATTAGATTACCAAAATCGACCTTTATCGTGAAAAAATGAAACGGGAAAAGAAGCTCTTTGTGATGCTGTCTAAACGTCAAAGAACTACGGTTCTACCCTCCAAACATTCTCCCAAAGAGCTATTATATGCCGTTCAAATGAGTTTACATTCTTCTGGTGAAGTGGATTGTGCGAAAGTTATTAAAGATCTAACAATGACTACTCTCTCCTCCCGCTTCACAGTACAGAATCGGTTATAAATAATTTGGCAACCCACAAACGTAGAAACTTCCGGGAACTTTTATTTTTTGAAAGAAACCGAACAAGAGTGTAGTACATCAGTCGCGTCCTGCCCGCCGTGCTGATCAGACGCTCCATCCGCTCCAGGCTGAATGGCATCGTCCGTGCAATCGCTCACTCGGTGGTAGTCAGTCTCATCTAAAACATGGCGCAAGTTAAATTATTGTGAAGTGAACTAATATGGTGTTCAACTAAGTGTAAAGTTATTTTCCTTTTTTTGTGTGACTGTCATGGAGCCCCCTCAAGTTCATCAAACTACAGGAGACCAGAACAGTAAGACTACTATTAATTACGCTAAAATTACTATGGAATCTCTCTTTCTTAAGGAAGAAAATGCTATCATTGTAGACTCGGCAAATAGTGTGCCAATTGTAGAATTCATTGAAGAATTAGCTACTAAAGTTCACCCCTTTCATAATGTTTGCCCAAGTACCCCGCATCAAGTTATGGAAGAAAAAATATTATAATTCTGTGTTAGAACTGTAGTGCCACCAACTTTCCTTCCTGCGAGATTTAATAACCCCATCTTCAGCCACTTCATTAGTTTTCGCCGCTAAACATTTTTTTCACCGGATGATGAATATAAATAAGCTGAATCATTCCAAGTAATTACAGACAATGTCTCCCTTTGAACCCCTAATCTCTCTGTTTTTTTGTGTAAAATTCAGGACCACGTTGCTAAAAACTGCCCAAATCCATGTAAATCCCAATAAATCTCCCATTAATGCCATACCTCTTCCTACAGAAGTAGAAATCACAGAATCAACTAAAGAGGTTATTTATCATTCTAATAATATTTCTCCCAAAGCAGTTTAATCTCTAATTCCCGAAAGCGATTAGGTGAAGAAAAATGTAGCCTTAACCTTGCCCTTGTTAGCGACCCCCCTCTAACCAGAACTCTTTCCCATCAGCTGACCGCGATTAACCAAGTTATCTTAAAAGAAAACTCAATGACGGGAGACCGGTCGGAGACTTAGAACTTTTCTCGGCTGGGGCGATGCCCCGCTGGTGGGAGATACCTGATTGGAGAAAAACCTGCTTCTCTACGGTAGGTCGGCGCCGGATTTCGCCATCCAGCGGGGAAAGATCACAGACACCTCCCGATGAAAAAAACATGCACTACACTTACGGGACCAATAACCTCGTTAGTTGACGCGCCCGGAATCACAATCAATCAAAACTCAATGGACGTTGACATTTAATGCAACCTCATCAGGTTAAAGAGACCGTTATCTACAGTAAGCTCGAATACAAAATATCAATACAATCAGCGAGTATGAACTCCCAGACAATATCTTTGAAACCTCTGACAATAATTGTACCGTAACAACTGCCAGAGAAATCACGGGTGATTTTCCAGCTTTAACAGTAATGTTAAGAGCCGTTCACCCAACCTTATCAAGCCGTCGTGTGGAAAATACATACTCAAGAATTAAGAATCTCGATAAAGTAATGAATGAAAAGCCTAATGTTAGGGAACGAGATTCAAGAGCAGTGATCCAACCCTCTCCCTTCTTGTCATTCTTGCAAAATTCAATGAAGTACATATTTTCAAGTATTATAAACAAGTAGAAAGCACATGAACAAATGGATGAATGGGTTTCAGATACAGCTGAATCATAACTAGAAATGAATATTTTACAATAAAATTGTAATGGTTTCTATGCCCGTTTACCATCCCTGAATTTGTGAGTTGATGATCATCTTCCGTAGATAATATGTTTACAGGAAACGAACTTTAAAGTCATTCATTTTGTTAATTTACCTGCTTATATTACATGTTTTTGTAATAAAAATAATTTCCAAATTGCTTGTGGTGGTGTAGCCATCCTTGTAATAAGTGATATTTATGTACATGATATTCATCTGCAAACTACTCTTGAAGCCACAGCTATCAAGGTTAATGTCAACTCCTGCATTAATGTGTGTCATATTTATATTTCCGATAAGCTGAACATTGATGTCCATGAACCTAATAATATTCTCCTACAGTTATCCAAACCTTTTTATAATTGTAGGAGATTTCAACAATTACAATTCACTATGGGAATCTAATATTACAAATAGAAGAGATAAAATCATTGAACATTGGTTAGATAATGAGAATCATCTTACTTTGTTAACCATTAATGGACCTAATGGGTTTGACCACTCATTTTAACATTAGTAATGGAACTGAGAGCAAAATTGATCTCCGTTTCGCCGCAAATGAAATTGCTGCTAGAATTAGATGGTCTATCAACAATTATCTTTATGATAGTGACCATTATCCCATTAGCATGATTCTCCCATTTTTAGATCTATTCACTTATCTGAGATGTGAACCCCAATTTATCATAGAACAAGATAAATGTCATCATTTCCAACAGATCATTAGGTCCAATGTTGCAAATCTGAATAAACCTACCAACCTGAACTGTCAAGAGGTAAACAAATTAGTTCAGAACTTCATATCACATATTCTAGAAGCAGCAAGAGCTTCAGTTCCCCAAACTTCCGGTATAATTAAAAAAACGTCCTGTGGTGGAATGAACAATGTACTATAGCCATTAAAAATAAAATAAGAGGGTATTGGAAATTTAAGAAAAATAAAACAATGGAAATGGTATAACATACAGGAAAGCAAGAGCCTTTGCAAGATTTACTCTTAAGTGTACAATGACCAAATCATGTCAAAAGTTCACCTCTTCTATAACTCGTCAATCTTCATATCAGAGACATAGCATAATGTAAAAGACATTAGTGAAAAAAATATTCCCAGCTTTCCTAAATATCTTAATGATAGTACTGGCTTAAAGCATCTTCAACCTCAAGCCATATGTAATATCCTAGCTATTACTTTTGCTCAAAACTCGGGTAGTAATAATTTTGACCCTAAATTCCTATCTCCAACCCCCTTAACCAGAAATTTAAATCATAAATACTAGCTATTAACAGCTATGAATACAGCTATTGACTATGGAGAATGATGAATACTACAACAAGTCATTCCTTATGAAACAACGTCTTTATATATGTGTGCAAGAATTTATTAACTGGACCCGATAAGGTCCCCAACAGTTTTTTGAAGAACCTTCCCGAAGTTGGACTTCAATATTTACTTAGCGTCTATAACTGAACACATTTTCCCGATCAACCGAGAGATGCTACTGTTATCCCCATACGCAAACCAAATAAAGATCATACACTACCCACGAATTCCCGCTCAATCTCTCTAATAAATAACATTTACAAGATACTAGAGAAAACGGTATGTCCTCGCTTAAAATGAATTTTGAAAAACCGTTACGTAATCACATCATACCAAAAGGCCTATATTACCTTTAAAGTTACAAATTATGTCTTGGTAAACGTCCATACTATAATATGTGATGTCCTAGCCATGAAACATGTGCTGGCAGTTTCAAAGGATATTGAAAAAGCATATGAGATGGTTTATAAAGAGATACTTATATCCATTCTTGTTAAACCACATATAGCAGGAAATATTTTAACATTCATTCTAAATTTTCTAAAAAGTATACATCTCAGATTCAAAATTCTAGACACTTCATCTTGTCTTACTTAGATGAACGGTTTATCACAAGGACCTATCATTTGGGTTTTATTATTCCTTTTAGTTATTAATGAAGCAATAGAAGACCCACTGATTTATTTTACCGATGTCATTACCTTGATATGTAGTTGCAATGACCTTAAGGTCACTAAAAATATTATTCGAGAAGCAGTAGATAGAATCAACAGCTGGTCAACTAAAGAAGCCAGAATGGTAATAATGTTCTTCTAAAAGTAGGATATCACCAATTGAAAAGGAGATATGTGTTCAAACTTCTGAGCATACTATTTGATTCTAAACTTTCATGGAAAGGGCATATATAGGCTCTTAAGGTTGAATGTAAAAAACGAGTTAATATTATCAAAAAGCTATCTCTCATCAAATGCGGAGCACAATTCGAATGCTTGATCAAACTATATAAAGCTTTGATTCAATCTAAACTAGATTATGGGGTAACAGTCTACAGCTCAGCTTTCAAAAAAGATCTGAATGCTCTCAACCCTGTGATCAACAATGCATGACGTCTAAGTCGTGGAGACTTTAGAATCAGACCGTGTCACAGTGGAATTAAGAAGAAACGTTCAGAGAAAAACCTATGCGTACTCTACATTTAGCATTTCCTCAACCCCACTAATGCAATTATCTCTAACAACCTTAAGCCTTACATACATGAATCCCGCTCGCAGTTCCATTTCCAGTCCGGGAAAGACTCCCTAAATATCTGGAAAAGTTAAATTCAATATCGCCAAAATACTTTGTATTCTCAGACGCAATCATCCTCACCTCCTGGCACAACCTTAATTTCATCACCAACACCAACCTCGAAAAAATTCCAACAAACATAACTGTACCTATTGGTAGGCTGCAAGGAAAAGTATCTAGACTACTTCAAAACATAACAACTACTACCAAGTGTACACAAATGCGTTTGAAGTGATGAAATTTGCAGGTTGTGCTATATTCTAGTCATCACTTAACAAAATTGACTCCCACCGCCTCCAGGATTACTACTCCATCGCTGTGAAGTGTAGGGAGGCCATTTTCAGGCTCACTATCAACTCCCAGAGCCATTAACAACAGATTCACTACCAATCCAATTATTTAAAAAAATCAGGAGATTCTAGAAAATCAAGCTGTAATTGGGGCCCAGATAGAAATAATATGAATCTCCTCGCACAATAAAATAATTCGCAACGAGAAAACTGATGCAGCCGCTAAACTAGCCACATTATTTACTTGCACCGACAACCAAATTCAAGGCATCTTTCAAAACTTCAAAACGTTTCTAAAGGACTCCTGCCTCAGTTATTGGGACTCTACCTGGATGTTAAATATTTCCCAACTCCATTAAGTCATGCAATCAATCCTTGGCCCATCCCTCGCTGGAAAACACTTTAAGAGGATAGAAGAGGTAGTCATTAGAAGGCTAAGGATAGGTCATTTCAATCTTAATTTCCGCCGTTTATTCAAGAGGACGGATGTAGAATCTTGTCTTAAGTGTGGTGCAGCAGTCTCCATTTTCCACTTAATTCTTGTGTGCCCTGCTATAGATAATGTAAGGAAGCTTCGGAAAGTGGAAGGAAGCTTTAAATTGTTGCTCAGTTTCACAGATGGCAGTGACAAAATATTGAAACATTTGGAAATCACACAATTTAACAGTCTTATATAACTACGGAATATACATTAAATACGGAATAGACATTCGCTAGATTATGCATACCTAGATTCAAAGTGGAAGTGAAAATAGTTTTGACAACTGAATTTTTGTTACGACTGTAGTTAATGTATTTGATTATACTCATGTATAATGATAGGGGTCGCTGATGGCCGGGTTGTGAGCGACCTTAAGTAAATAAATTTAAAAAAGAGTGCAGTGCAATAAAATTAGAAAAAGAGATGTTTCTCAATTTCCATCCTACAAAAAAAAAAGTCGTTGAATAAAGATTTTTACACCCAAAAGAAAGCATTTATTGTTACTGAAGCATCTGCTGAAGTACAAACTACGACTACCTTCGACCACACAGTTTCGCGTATCTTGGAAACACAATGGGAAAGGATAATCATATTTTAGAAAAATCTGGTAAATTATGTTTTTTGGTAAATGGGTAATTGACGGATTACATCAATCCCAATATAAGTAGAAATTTACTTCAAATCCCAGAGCAACAAATGCAAGTAATTTCATTATATCATTAGTGGCCCTACAATTGACATATGATAGCCCAAAATCTTTTATTTTATTTATTTATTTTACGTCAAAAACAGTTAAAAACTGTGTGTGTGACGTGCTACGCGGAGAAGTGAATTCTGTGCATGTTTTCATAATTCTGTGATCCTAACCTAAGCCATATTCTACTTGAATTTTGAATACAGAAAGAAATGAGCGTTTTTTTGAAAGGATTGTCAACAAAATATTCGCTCCGATGTAATAAAATCTACTTTCAAAGGTAAATCAGCAATAAATTTGGGTTTTTATCCCTCATCCCAAATGAAATGAAAAAAGACATTATGGCAAAATAGAAGATGTATATCAACAAGGTTCTGTATACCCATCCGATTTCAATTTGCTCAGGAATTCCCTGATCTTTCCAAAAATGAAAAAAAATGACATATAGAGAATGAAATCATGCAACTGCAACCGACAAAATACTCTAACGAAGAAACTGTAATGGAAGATAGCCATAGTTTCCTGTTTACAATGCCAGATGTAAAAACCCGTAATGCTCTGATCAAGACCAGACATACACAGCGATGCTATATTTGTCGGCTGACATATAAAGACTTTAATTACATTGATAAAGCTTTAAGGGCTCCAGCCAAAACTGAGCATACGGATTTTGGACTTTCGGTACACCATGCTTGGATTAGATTGTTAGAATGTATTTTGCATGTTACTTACAAGCTGCCACTCAAAAAATGGGTAACATACTAAGTGTAAACAGTGCAATTTTCGGAGTTTTCATCAATTCCTTACAATAAAATATCGGTTAATTTTACTACTCCTAAGGCAACTGTGAAGTCCCCGCTCGAGTGCACAGTCAAATGCCTCTATTATGCTAAATAAAGTATACGTGACAAAATTCAAAACATTAGAACGCGGAGTAGGAAGCAAAAATATGCACAAGACCGCAAATTACCTTAGCACGGTTTTGAACCTAAGCAAGTGTGCGAGTGTACAAATAATGGCAATACTTTCAGACGTGCGTTTATCAATTCGAAATAGTCAGCCACAATAACATTGAGTGTCAGAAAGAGATTTAAAATAATATTACAAACGATTGCAAGAGGCAACTCCATCAATAAGGACAAACTTAAGACATATACCTTGAATACTGCCAAAATATTTTTCAGCTAATATTCACGGTATCCAATGCCTCCAATCTTACTTAAAATCTTGATCCACGGTCCTTCTGTAATTATGAGTCCTTTACTTTCCACTCACCAAAGGTAAGGACAAGAAGCCAGAAACAAAATGTTTAGGAAATGTAGAGAAAGTTTCACCAGAAAAATTTCCAGAGAGAAAACCAATGAAGATGTGCTTCATAGGCTGTTAATTGCATCTGACCCACTGACATCAAAAACGGAAAAGAGAGAAGGCATTTGATCCGAAAGTAACAGCAATGATTTGATTTATTTGGTCAAAAAAAAAACAGTAAAAACTGTGTATGACGTGTGGGGGAGAATATTATCTGCGCACGTTTTCTTGAGTATCAAAATCTCATTCCAACATTTTGAGCATAGGTGAAAGATGAATGAAAGTTAAAACAACAACAACAACAACGACAATAATAATAATAATAAGAAGAAGAAGAAGAAGAAGAAGAAGAAGAAGAATTTTTAAGAAGCCCCCAAAAAATTTAGCATTTGAAAAGCTAGACATTTTCGTTCCCGAGTTATAGACAAACTATTTGCAACGGTAAACGAACTGCAGATTTGAATTTTCTGCATTGGTAACAATACAGTAAGTCACCTTCAGCTCTACTCCTACCACTACAAGCAAAAGGAGAGCTCAATAAAACGTGCGCATAGTGAAACTACATTTGTTAAGCTACAATATTAATGCCTTCAAACATAAATTCATTTCTTGAAGAAGAGTCACATGATCAGAGTTCTGATTCTGAGGTTATACAATTATATATTTGAAATTTAAACAATTAAATAATTCACGGTGTATTTATAAAATGTGTTTTTTTATTTCCAATAATCCCATAAAACAATCAAATCCTTTATGCCAAATGTTCCCCTTTCTGGCCCCACTGTGAGTCGTGTTCATGCAGGGCGGGCAGAGCAGCGCAGACCTCCATTGTTAGTGAACGGCGTGCGATGTCGACCCATTAAACGGCCGAGCAATAAACCAGGCTTTACAATATCTCATCAATACTGATTACACCTACGATATACAGTGAGGTGAATCCTGTGCAACAAAACACCTCACCAGAAGAAGAAGTGGACCAAACTGCTGAACCAGCAACGAAACAGCAACAGCGCGGCAGCCAACAACCCAGCCTTATAAGCAGGGCCGGCGCCTAAGCATGGGCAGACCGGGCGATCGCGCGGGGCCCCATGATGGGACAGAAGGGGAAAATAGAAAAAAATTGAAAAAGAAATTAGAACTCGAGAAAACCGTTACCGTAATTTTTAAGTCGCGGTAGAACAGTCTGATATTTTAAAAAAATATCAATTAATTTTTTACCTTAATTAGCAAATTATAACCATTACTTGTAAGATAGAACTCTATGTAACTATGTAAAATGTGATAAAATTCTGAAAATTTTAGAATATTAAAAAAATACTTATACTTAACACTACTATTTAAAATATTTTTCCAAAAACGTCTTTTGGCTTAAGCAATGTAATTTTTGTTATTTTTGAAGTAAAATATCCCCAATAATTTTTTGATACAACTTTCACATTTTGAATTTGTTCGAAGGGGTGGGGAGGGTTACGTTTCAGCATTGCACCGGGCCCAAAATTGTCCCGCTGGGGCACTGCTTATAAGGTCTCAGCGCGCAGCAACTCCCGAATCTACATGGAAACAACAGAGAAAAGGTCAGTAAATGGAAATATAAATTATCATGTTCACAAAGATTTAAATCTGATCCCAGTACCCGCAGTGCATAGCAGTCTAGTGATAAAGAACTCAATAACGGAGTTTGAGGTAAAAACTTCTTGGTGAACATGAAAGAATAAGCCATAATTTAGAAGAAAAACATTTTGAACATGCAAATGTAAACTCGGATGACCGTCCATTTCCAGTTACTAGGTATGTATCAAAGGACGGTAAAAAATTGGTGCTAGTTTTATGTCCGGCGAACACTGTAATTTTAGTAAAGTTAACATTTCAAAACTACAACATTGAAGATGCAGATTTTTGCATTAAACAAAATATGTTCTAAAAAATCAAAAAGGTCTTACGCAATTTTTTAAAGTGTATCTTTCGTGTAATTTCTGTTCCAAATTAAAGCAATTTGCAAAACAAATTCTCAAAATCGCTCAAATTTTTTTCTTTACCCTCTTCCACAGATAAAACAAGCGACGCTGAACAGAATGGCGCAGGTCGAATTTTTGTCGAAGTTTCTGAATTTTCGAAAACTGCGTGTTGGAAAGAATGAGACTATTAGAGATATAAGCGTCGGTCCCAATGAGTACGTCAGAACAATATCTTGGTATAGAGGTAAAGCGCACGGCGAGTTAACCCAATTGATGTCGATTCTTAGAGGGACTTTTTTGCTTGGAAACACTCTTGGAGCTTCATGTAATATAATATTGCAGAGCCGTTACAAATGATGCAGGTGCAGTTGTAGCAGCAAACTTGTCGGGAATCTAGTTACAATATTAATTGGATTCTTTTTATTTTTATAGATTTTATTATTATTAAAATAATATTTCATGTAATAGTTGTTAATAAAACAATTTTATAATGTTCAGGTTCATGCATGAGTATTGTTTTCTGAAAACGAGTGACGTGAGGAGCGAGGTTTCAATTTGTACGAATGCAAGAAAGCAACATTATAAATGAGTTGCATACCCTATTATTTGTATAAGAGCATTATAAATTTATAAGAGAAACAAAGGAAACAACTTTGTGAATTTACAAGTACTTGACATCTGAGCGAGAAAACGGTGGTCGGCTGTTCCGTTTACCGCTACCTCTCTACAATTCTCGTTGCCATTGGCTGAATGTGTGATAATTGGAGACAGGATTTCCATGCAAATGCATGTTTTTATTTAAGCTTCATAGAGATTTCAAACTTTGTAAATATTTTTTTCATGAAAACCTCGTTTAAAAAATGCATACTTTTTCCGTGCATGTTTGCATGTTTTGGTGTTTTTTTTAGAAATACATTAATAATGCATGTTTGGATGTTTTTAAATTAATACTGCATATTTAATCTTCTATCTAGCCATTTAAGTACTTTTTTATTATTTCTCTGCATAATTTGTGAATATTTAAACTGGCGCATATTTTGAATAAATAGTATATTGGTCATAGATCCTGAGAGCACGTAGTTGTCTTTGGCGCTTATTGTTATATTACACATTTTAATCTTCCGGTACACTACTTGGATTTGCGACGCGAGTACACGTATGAAGATCAACGACCGCGAAAAGAATTATCAACGCCATGTGATACGTCGCAAAGGATACGGAAGATACATGAAGCCAAAATTCAGTATCCTTTGATAACTGACCATAAGAGAGAAAAATAATCAAGAACACGCTCTCAGTCTGCTGGCGTGCAACAAAGGATTAACACAAGTTTCTTAGTTGTGAAGTTAAGTATAAAATGACTTCTTCAAAGGCATCGTGTGCAACTCTTCTCAAACAGAGGATTGGAAACAACGATTGTGTGGAGGACGGATGAAAATGTAATTTATTGCTATTGTTGTAATAAAGAAGTAAGTAGGCTACACCAAACAATTAATCAATTAAAATATATATCCACTGGTGGTGTTTTCCTAGTCGAACTGTTTGGTTCTTAAGTCTAATATTGCTACAGAAGTTATTTAATTTGAAATACTGAAACTCAGACAATGATAAAACAATGTCAATGAAATAGATATAAAACCAAAAACAAAATTTTTCTCGAAGTGAAAGTAATTATTTTCAGGATACTGTTAATAATTTTTTAGCGGTTTTCAGATTTTTCTGAAATTGTTTTATAGAATCTAGTGGATTCATTAAAAAATTTTGAAGACATTAAAGTATCTTATTACTCGTATTATATTGAAAAATTGAACATGACCTTATTTGAAGTTCTGATTTTGATGAACAGGTTTAATTACGGAAAAATTGTATCTTTATTATTGTTCTGGTAGGGAGAAGCCGGAAAATTTTGAACTTTTGCAAACTTAAAAAAATAGAAATTTCAACGAAACTGAAACCAGTCCCATTTCTTTAATATTTCTTCACACTATCCACGGACAAAGTTGAATTCAAAAATGTGAAGACATTGTCAGAAAATATTTTAAAAATGTTGAGGATGCATATATAGTGCCCCAAAATCAAAATATATTCGTTTCAAACTTGTAGGGCATCGAATTCGTTAAGATCGATCAATGTCAATTTTGGAGAAAATGAGTATAACGATTTAGGCGCTAGTATTGAGCACGTACGGATTGGCGGACTGGCGAATTGGCGAAGTGACGGACCAAGGGACTGAGGCACTGAGGGACTGACGGACTGACGGGCTGAAGGACTGAAGGACTGAAGGACTGAAGGACTGAGGGACTGAAGGACTGAGAGACTGAGGGACTGAAGGCCTGAGGGACTGACGGACTGAGGGACGGACGGACGGACAGACAGACGGACGGACGGACGGACAGACGGACGGACTGCTGACGGACTACTGACAGACTACTGACAGACTACTGACGGACTACTGACGGACTACAGACGGACTACAGACGGACTACAGACGACTACAGACGACTGCAGACGGACTGCAGACGGACTGCAGACGGACTGCAGACGGACTGCAGACGGACTACAGACGGACTACAGACGGACTACAGACGGACTACAGACGGGCTACAGACGGACTACAGACGGACTACAGACGGACTACAGACGGACTACAGACGGACTACAGACGGACTACAGACGGACTACAGACGGACTACAGACGGACTACAGACGGACTACAGACGGACTACAGACGGACTACAGACGGACTACAGACG
>BLKR01011840.1:0-26702 GCA_011170035.1 Teleogryllus occipitalis
AAATAAATGAAACATTCGCGAATCAAATGAAGTTGGAACAGTTGAGATAAATACTGAATAAGATTAGACCTATGCATGAGTAGTTAAAGAAAAATGTAACTTACTCCGTGGTTCTTAACCAGGGGCGTAGAATGCCCGTGGTTTGTCGTTGGTGTGGGCTCCGGGCAATGGGTGCTAGCCCTTAGGGACCGAGTAGGAGGTTCATTTGCCTGGTGCAGGGGGGCGGGGCGGGTGGGGGGAGGCGCAGGGATCGAATGTCACGGACACTCGTTCTCACACGGCTCCAGCTTCAACCGGTCCGCCCCCGCCGCATACGAAGCGACGGAGACAAAGAAGATCACTCTTCGCTTGCAGCGAGATATTTTGTAATATCCAGGGCAAACTATAGACACATACTACGCGTTGAGCGAATAACACGTCTAACTGAGTGACTCAGTAACTTCGTGGCTGTCCGTCTCTCCGACTGCCCGCCACGTTCTCTCTCCGTGCCCCTCGGTGAAGTGAGAGTCACTTTGTTTATAGCTGTGTCCCTGATTGGTTGATTGATTATGATTCCGGGCGCGTATTCTGGTAAGGTCATTAGTCCCGTAAGTGTAGATCTAGTTTTCCTCGGGAGGTGGCGGTGATCTTCCCCCGCTGAATGGCGAGTTCCGGCCCCGACGTACCGTCCGCTAGCGGGGTTTTCCCCTAACAGGTATCTCTCACCAACGAGGCACCGCCCCAACCGAGACAAGCTCTACGCTCCCGATCGGTCTCCAGGCATATGTGGTTGTGGAGAGCATGTTTGTGTAAGGATGTGTAAGGAAGGGGTGAGGATAGGACAAGGAAGAGGAAGGAAAGATTGCGCGTGGCCCGTGGCTCGTTTGCCAGGGCACTGCTCAGGCATTCGCCTGGTGTTGATCGGAGAAACTACAGATCAGAGCAGTCGACCGCCAGAACTCCTCTCCAGTTAGCGACTGAATTCGATCTAGCTGACACGCTAGAGTGCTGCCACCGTCGGGACTCGTACCTAGGACCTCCCAGTCAGAGGCTCTGCAGTGACATCAGTTGATGACCTGAGCCACCTCTCCGGTCTCTGATCTTCAGGACTGGAACAATTAGAAGTGACATTTCATGTTCTGTCAACTGTATGCCGAACTAAAGGCGACTACGATGCGAAATCCTGGATGTGGTAAATGAAGAGATTTTACAAGCCCATCATTTTTGGCGACCCGTTGTCGATAAGTCCTCTAACTCACGCGAGTTAGAAAATATGATTAAAGGAATAAAAAATGATTTCGTAAATAAAATCTTGCCACACTGATGCAGGCGATTTGTGCATAAGGGGAGGCGTTGTGTGCCAAAAAGTGAACCGTACAAATACTAATCCTTTATGACTTCTGAAGAAATGTGTTCTTTAATGAAAATGGTACCTCAGGTCATTAAAAATCGATAAATCTCCCACCGAAATTATTTGTATCTCAAAATATTCACAAACTTAACACGGAATTCAATTATTTTTAATATTTATTTATTTCTACAAAATGATTAATTAATGTCACGTATGCAACTTATTTATTCATTTTCTTAATTTATAAATCTAAAATATATTTGATTAAATTACGTGATTTAAATAAATTATATTTTATCCAAAAATAATCTGGACTGCATCGGCTGATTCTGAGTTGGTTTACGTTCAATCTGCGTTGAAAATGTATTCCGCGAGAAAATTGTAAAAGGATGTTTCGTATACTGCCAACAGATGTGATATCCCTGTAGAAATGAATCTTGTACAATAACCCCGTCGTGTTATTACTATCCTCTGAACTCAGTTGATATGATTCTACAACATCTATAATGTACCACTCCTCCTCCCCTTCAAAATTTAACTAATGATGCAACATAGTGCGCACAATTTCTCGAACAAGTTTGTTTTCTAATCTCTTTAGTCTAGGCTAGCTTTTCCATATTGACTCCGCCTCTTCTCTTCTCAGCGACCTATCGGACCCATAAAAACGATTTTTCTCATGTCCTCAGGTTTTCGGTCCGCTGATAGAAGAATTGAAATACGACTTACATGTTAGAATATGACGGAATAAGACGAACGTTTTGAAAAACAGTCTTTTTTGGTATTGTGGTTACAAAACATGAATTCTGATTTCACAACGTACGAGAGAAAGTATTTTTCTACATATAGGAGCATGGAAAATTGTCATTTCCTGTATCAAACAGAACTTTTCTGTCGAACAATGGCATATTTCGCCGCAGCATTACCTAACTTTGTCTATTCTGCATGTGCGTATAGGAGGAAGTAAACTAGTGGTACTGCGAATAACACTAACTATCTCGTTGTACTTAGTTTCTGTAACTCTTTAGTGTCTGTAAGCTTTTTCCCTTTTGCCCCAACCACCTCCAGCTGCTACCTATTGGCGTCTAAAAGAATTTTTTTTCTCATTTACTAACATTTTCAGTCTTCTAATATCAGAATCGAACTGGTGGTGTTACAACAGCAAATACTTTCGCACATTATTTCTAACTTTTGCAATTTTCGAAAATTTAGTGAGTTCAACGAATTCGAAACCTACGCCATTTTTAAGTATCTTTTCCTCTCTCCGAGGAAAAAAGTTAAAAGAAAAAAATTGGAGCTGTTTTTAAGAAACTTTTAATGATTTAAACTTTTGAAAATGTTACTGGAGCTTTATGTACAGAACTCACAAAATTCAAAGGATTCTTTTGATAATCACAGAGCTTCGAGTCGGACGAATAGTTTAGACCCTGGTGTTGTTCACGGATGGACGGAAGGACAGAAAGACAGACGGACGAACGTTTTCAAAAAGCAGCTGTTTCGCAAAGGCACCACAAAACTTGGATTCTGAGTACACTTCGTATTAGAGAAAGTATTTTGCTGCAGATAAAATCAATAAAAATCCTCTTTTACTTTTACTTTATGATCAGGGAGTCACAAAACGAGTTTTCTATCGAAAAAAAAAACAAACTTTTGGCCATAGAATTATATAACGTTCTCTATACTACATGTATCGCTCCTTTTTACGAACATGTAATAGAAAGTAAAAGCAAGGGAAAACATTTCATTAAAAACGTTCTTCCGAATCCAGTTAACTTCGATTGCGTGACCTTCTGGTCCGCGAAAAAAATACCAGCAATTACTGACGAATAACATTTCCGGCCTTCAGATCTCAACAACGGTGATTACAGAGACAAAAATCTCGTTTAGTGTGCACTCCAGCGTCACAGCGAACCACCACCAGCCTTCGGGTGCTCGTAACAGCATCCCAATAGCGCGAATCGAGGCCAAGGGCTCCGACTGGCGACGAAATGGTTTGTTCCGACCACTTCGCCTAGTCTCCGATGCGCAAGGAACGCAAAAAGGAGTACCAGCATACTGTCGGCATATGGTGGGAAGATAACATCCTTCTACAAAGTGGCTGAGGAAACAATGCTTCTGAGTCAAAAAATGCTGGGGAAAAGTCCAAAGGGTTTCCAGAAACTCCTCATATTAAGACTGACAACGTACGAGGATTACTCGATGGTAAAGACAGTATAAGAACGTCCTGGAACAGAGAAACTAGTAGTGCTGCAACAAGACATACTTTCTCGTATTATTTGTAACTTTCGCAATTTTCGAAAATTCAGAGTACAACGCAAATAAGACCTGTGCCATTTTTAAGCATCCTTTGATCTAACCGCAGAAAAAATTCAAAGAAAATATTTAGAGCCGTTTTTGCAGCAGAAATATTTTTTAATTGCATTAATATCGAGCAGAAATTAGACGAAAAGTACTCGTTTTTTCTGAAAATTCCACATAAACTTCCAGATTTTTCGAAAATTGCAAAAGTTCAACATTTTCTTTCAGCATCCTCCTAAAACTACAATATTTAATGCAGAGATTTTTCCTGAATAAAACTATTCTTTAAAGACAGATCCTGAAATAAGGTGATGCACAATTTTTCAAAAATTCGAGTTGTTTTCGCGTAATTCTACGTAAAATATAGGCAATTTTTAATTATTTTAAACATTGGTTTCTAAAAAACGGCTTCATATACTTTGTTTAAATTTTCTTCTCGAATCTATCAAAAGGCAGTAAAAAAGTAGTGCTCTTTTACTGGTGTATTTTCGGAAATTAGATTAAGTTAACATTTCAAAAGTAAACATTTGAAGTTAGAGATTTTTGCCTTGAATAATCTTTGCTAAAAGAATCTACTCTTTGGAAATAGACATGTACACTTTTTGAAAAAAAACTAGTAGTTTTCGTGTATTTTGTGCTTAAGATATCAAGAATGCATTTTATTAAAAAAGTTCTCAAATACCGCTCCAAATGCTTTCTTATTTTTTTCATGAATAGAACAAGGAACCCTTAAAATAATGACTTTCATTTTCTTTGGACTCCCTGAATTTTCTAAAATTGCAATTGTATAAATAATGCGAGAAGATTTGTGTTGTCGTAGTACCACTAGGTTTTAAAAAAAATGCTTCCAATTTTTGTCTTCAAATGTTTTCCACGGAGAGAGTAAGTGAGACTTAGGAATGTCGCGAATCTCATTTTCGGTAAACTCTCTGAATTTTAGAAAATTGCATAAGTTCGAAATAATGCGAAAGACCTGAATTTTTTATGCGCCAAGAAAGCTAATTATAGCCGTGGGAGTCTTGGTATAGTAATGAGGTGTTTGGCACATTTATGTTAAGGAGCTGAGTTCGAATCTTCTCGCCAAGAAAAAAGCTGTATGGAAACACTCATGTAGTAGTATAATATTGCGTAGCAGTTACAAATAAATCCGAAAAAGTTTGTGATGCTCTAACGCCACTAGTTATATTTTCTCTAGTTTATTTTCTCTGACAGTTTTAACTTCTTGCTGTTTGTAAAACACGATGGAAAAGGATGAAATGTTATGATTATTCGAATATAACCCAAGTCGAATTTTAGAAATACTTTTTGATGTATCAGGAAATCAATATAATTTGTGATAACGCTATTCAATGTGTTTGGAATTAAATTATAGATAAAGGTAATGAGTGGGTTTTGTTTGGCTAGAATGCTGAAAATGAGGATGGTAGCTTAATGTATTAAATGAGAGATTGTTGTGTTAAATTCCGAAGCGCTGTTTTTGCTATGAAGGTCCCATATTACGTTATTGTTCCTTCCAAATATTCCTGTACATATTTTTCTATAAAATATTTTATTAGAAGGTTTATATGCTGCTATTATGGCGGTACCTTTCTTTGTGTTAATTAGCCTATTTTATATATATTTATTTACCTTTCTTCTTAGCCATGTCGTCATCAAAATTTGAGATCATCATTTTTCTATCGATCAAGCGAGTATGTAAATTTATTCCAGAAACCTTGCAGGCGTCTCGTGAAATGCAATGCCTGATAGAGCTGCTATCTTCAGGTCTGGCATTGTACGTAGCTATGCATTTTTCCTCAATAGCTAGGGCTGCCCTATTCGCCATTTCTGCCATAAGGGTTCTTCGTTAAAAGTCTTCCTTAAAGTCAACACGCCCTTGACTCTACCAAGGCTTTTACGACTATTATTAGCTTTCTTGGCGCATGAAAATTTCTGTTCTTTCACATTATTTCGAACTTATTCAATTTTCGAAAAAATGTAATGTAGTGGTAGAAAACGAGGTCCTGAAAAAGTTAAGCAATTTTAATTTCCTAGGAAACGTTATCATACAACTTCGACAGAGGAATCCAGAAGAATCTCCCGCAGTTGGAGATAAATGTGTGGAAACATAAGAAAAATCCTTGATAAGAAAACCCGAAAAGAAACAGTTAAAATTCTATAAAACAATGGCAATATCAACCTTGCTATAAGGTAGCGAATGCAGGGTTTTGAAACAAAGAGAAATTATCGGAATACAGGTATCAGATATGGAGTTTCTGAAGACAGTAAAAGGTTGTATGAAAACTGATCAGGAAAGAAGTCAGGATATTCGAAAAGAGTTAAAAGTTGTATCTGTCTTCGATCCAATCGAAAAGTATAAAATAAATTGGTCACATCTACAACTATATGCAACGGAGGAGCATCGCCTTCCTAAAAGGACATGGAAATATCGAAAAGGAACAGGCCGTTAGGCCTAGACAGTGAAGATGTTCATTTTACATCTTTGTGCACATTGGTACTACCCCTGCCGCCGTCGCTGAAAAACAGTCGTTGTGATAAATAATAAATCCTGATACTGAAAACTTTGTTTGTAGTAGGAGATTAGTTTCTGAAACACCAGCTATTTTTAGATTGTTTCGTTATAAAGCATGGTTATTTTCTTGTCTTTTTGTACCATTCACAGTTGAGGATGTTTGTTGTTGGGTTTGTATTTGCGTCCATTAGGTGTGGTTGGCTCTCGCGGTTTACCTCACTGATCAGCGAGCTCGCTTTCCATGACGAGACCCCGGGTTCGATTCCCGCTCGGGCAAGATTAGAGTGTGCGTTTTCCTTGCAATGTCCCAGTATAAGTTCCTGGGTGACGGTGAGGAAACTCACTTCTCAGGTTGAGAAGACCAGCATCTGGCGTGGGGATGTCTTTGTGCTAACCACACGTACCCCCTTAACCCATGGCTGCGGGGCTGGGACGCTGCTGGTAGACCATGGCCCGTACGCGGGCTGTCGCGCCAAGTACAGTCAGATGTATAGTTCATTGTGTTAACATTTGAATTCGTGGAATGGGTGCTGTTATCACTTGGATGGTGATGTTAGCTGCCCTTGAGGATGGAGGGAGGTTGGAGTTATTTCGAAGTGTGTTTCTTTCAATTTGTCGTTGAACATATTTTTAAAATCAATTTGAAAGCCGCAAGACGTCGACAAACACGGATTTATCTGTTGTATATTCGGGTCACTTGGTTTATCCTGATTTCTCATTTAAAATTATCATCTCGATATTCTGTGAAGACATAGCGCTGATCCTCGCAGCCCAGACGCAGCGACCGCTAGGCTCTTCTCGGAGACGAGCACCCACGGCCGACTGATCCGCGCAACTCAACAGGCTCTCTACTTATTTAGTTCATTTTCCGTGAAAGGAAATTATTCAGTTTTGTATTCTCGTATTCTTCTAATACTTCTTCTGACTTCTGCGTCATCTTATGCGTTTTCCTCCATGTCTTCCTCTTCGTCTTTCTCTACGTTTTTCTCCGCGTCTTCCTCCTTATCTTTCTCCACGACTTCCTCTTTTTTCCTCGTCTTTCTCTTCTTTCTTTACACCTTTGTTTACGTCTTTCTCCACTTCTTGCTCCTCGTCTTTCCTGCCGTCTTTCTCTTCGTCTTTCGCTACGTCTTCCTCCGCGTCTTTCTGCACGTCTTCCTCCGCGTCTTCCCTGTCGTCTTCTTCCTCTTCTTTCTCCACGTCTTCTCGTCTTCCTACTCGTCTTTCTCCTCGTCTTTCTTCACGTCTTTTTCTCGTCTTCCTCCTCGTCTTTCCACGTCTATCTTCTCGTCTTTCCCGCCGACTTTCACTTCATCTATCGCTACGTCTTTCTCTACTCATTGTCTGTCTTTCTCTACGGCTTCCTCCTCCGTCCTCCACTCCGTCTTCCTTCCACTACTGTTTCCCCTACACTTACGAGACGAATGACCTTAGCTATTGGCGCTATTGACCCGGAATCACCAATCAATCAATCGGGAGCTTCGAGATTGTCTTGGCTGGGGCGGTGACTCGCTGGTTGGAGATACCTGGTTGAAGAAAAAACCTTTCGAGCCGACGTGAAATTCGACACCGGATCACGCCTACCAGCTGGGGAAGATTACCGCCATGTCTTGCGATAAAAGCATGCGCTATTTTGATGGGACTGATCACCTTAGGAGTTCACATGCCTGGAATCACTAATCAAGAAACGATCATTTATGTTATACTTCATACGATCGACTTACCATGTCGTCAATGTTGTTGTACTGTCGACGATGAATAATGTACGATAAATATAGGCTAATGTGACAATTGTCTGATATTTTTTATCTAATTTAATTATCTGCTTTATCACATTTCTTAACAATTGCTATTTTTAATTAAGTGATATTTCAAAATGTTATATTTTCTCTAGAAAAGAATTATGGACTTCATACACAGACTCTTTTTAATTTCTATATAATATATATTATTTGCCGAAAAATGGTTCCGCTGAAGATAAAAATGTTGTCCTGAAAATTGAGAATAATTTTGTAAGATTGTTACGTTTCGTGGGTACCGGCGTTACATGACATGACAATCGTATTATTGTCTTTTTTTTGCCGAAATTGCTAGTCTCTATAGCTATTTCTCTTTCTCTACATTTATTGTAGGTAAAAGTAACGGAACGGATTGTAATGTAATTTAGTGTAATGGAAAGCAAATATTAGCAAAGTCGTTTTTGAAATTTTATATGTCTAGATACATTAATTATAATAAATGCTACGAAATATGTAGTAAGAAGGAAATTGTGGAAGTGTGTAATTACACCATAGTTTGTAAAAATACGTAAAATGGATTTGATTTTAATGTGTCCAGATTATCTTGCAAAATCTAAAAGAAATTATTGAATGTAAGTATCCTTTTCTTGTAAATATATGTTTTTACATGCGAAGTCGTTCCCATTTAAGAATTATCTTAGAATTGAGAGAATTGAATACATTTGTTTCTTTACGGGCATATTTTTTAGAGGTTTTGATACTTCGTCGTTGTTTAATAGTTTGGAAACCTTGCAATTTTTTTTCGCAGAGCAGACCCCATAGATTTGATTTGATTGAACTACGCATATTGTAGGTTGAAATGAGCCTCATGAAATCACTGTATTCTGTACATTTTCTGTGCGGGAGACCTAAAATATCTTAGACTACCTCATCCGTCGGAGGCAGAGGAATGCTAAATTGAAATGCGAAGCTATGGCGCGTGCGGTGGGGTGGGTGTGGCGGGCTGGTAGTGGTCACTGAGGCGAGGAGGCGCTAATTCAAAGCACGAAATGATAATTTGAAGGCGGCTGCGAGAGAAATAGATGGTTTCCGGCGGAGCGACGAGCTTCTTTTGTGGCAGCAGTTGGTCAAGGAGAAATAAGGCTATCGGGAATGACCCCGTGAATCCTAGACGTTTTGCGTGTTGAAAATGTTTTTTTTTTCTAATTAATGTGCTTTATCAATCGGATATCCACATTACAATTCGAACGTTTTAAAACCAGCTGAGATTCAAGTGTTGTTCAGAGTCCTCAACCTATGATTCGTATCCTGACGGGGGCCGGTTTCGGACACTAGTTACACGGCTAATTAGAATTGAGTTGTCTGAAGGAGAATTCTAGCGGCCGGTTGCTCTGATCCGTAGTTTTCTATGGTTTCTCCGATTAACACCAGGCGGATGCCGGAGTAGTACCCTAACAAACGAACAACGCGCTGACTTTCCTTCCTCTTCCTTGCCCTATCCTCTCACCTTTAACATATATACCAAGACCCGCATTTGCATAAATATATACACTCGCACATAAAATATACCGAGACTTGCATTTGCCTGAGGATGGCCAAGTAAATTCATTGAATGTAACATTGTACCCGTCAGAATCCCTGAAAGACGAAAGTCGAACAGGTAGAAATAAATAAAAAAACAACATATAAACTTGCATGCACTACATTACCACGAATTTAGGCGGGGCAAAGAGGAGCTTAGAGTTTTCCCGAAGGGGGCGGTGCCCCTTTGGCTGGGTTACCAGGATTGGGAATCGTCGCAAACCGGCATGTAGGGGCGTTTCGGATCTCACCATCCACAAGGGAATGAACACCACTTGCCATGGTATAACATGCACCACACATACGGGACTAATGACCTTGGCAGTTGACACGATCATTGGAACGTATTGTATGATTTTTCATGTCACCTGTTTCTCGCAGTGGTGAGTGGGAGGTAGCGTGGCCTAATTTGAAGGTGGCGGCGGCGTCTGGCCGGGACTCGGCCTAGGGCAGCGGGGGGGGGGTTGAGGGGTGGAGGGGGGACGCTGAGCGGATGGACGTGCCGGCGCCGTCACAGCTCGTGAGTCGCGTTTCCGCTGCTGCACCCCTCCCCCTCCCACCCGCGCGCACAAGAGCATGCAGCGCCGCGTGTCGGCCACTTCTAACTCTGCACTCCCATCCTCCAGCCCTCTCCTCCCCACCCCTCCCCCCACCAGCGGTTACTCGCTCTCCACCAGCCGCTCCATTCAGCACTCGTTAACACTCCATGGTCGAACGTTAGAGAATCATTCAAATACAGCGCACCGGTAAAGCCTCTCCGAAGTGGCACCTTGCTGCTTGCAACAAAGATTATGTTGGTAGCAGCACGTAACAAAAGAAAACGTAAATACCCACTCAACACAATCAAAACAGATGCTGGAAGTGTTGTCCCCTTCACTTGTTTCCCAGCTTTCTGTTTGCTAACAACATCATCGCCGTTTTTGATAGGAGGCCCTGACTTGGCCCCGTGCGCAGAGACTATATATTCGTACATCACAAATCTGTGGTTGTGAACTCCCTTCTGTTGGTGATTTACTACCTCTTCTTACAGGCGCGACAAGCAACGCTTGAAGCGACATCACGTGGCGAAAGTTGAAGGTTGTCCGGTGACCGCAGTTATATTCCACCGTATTTGTTGAAGGTGTGTGTCTGAGTGAATAGGTGCAGAGAGAGATAAACGACAATGAATAAACCAGCTAATAAAGAAACAAACTAGTGATGCTACAGAATGTTACACTCTCGTACTTTTCTTGTTTGTCGTTTAGCCTAGGCTAGCTTTTTAACTAACCTTTAGCTGAACTTAATGTTAAATTGTCTTCATATTCAATGAAATTCAAGTCTATTATAGTTCAAACACCGTATGTATATATATATATATATATATATATATATATACATACACTGTGGTTCCCATAAACATAATCATAAGATGGACATTGCGTAATGACTCCGTATTTAGTTTCAGTATATTTCATACTGCGCAAGGAATGAGTCAGTGTTCAATTGTTGAATTTGTGATGATGTATGTGCTTCAGAAGCATTAATTTCGTATAAACGTTTCTATTGTGTTCCAGATATAACATTTAAATGATCAAACGAGATAGATTTGTAACATTTTTATGCATTCATATGACGATTCATGAGTGGCCTTTAGTTCTGGATGTTTAATTTATGCACTACGTTGACTTTAAAAGGATTTGATGGTATTCATTTATTGGAAGCTCATTTTAATGTAATCAAGGCATGCTTGTGTGTAATCATACTTGCTTATGTGTATATTGTTCTGCAAATACAATGACAGTTGAAATTTATTCATGGGTGTTTCTTTTGTAGAATTAAGAAATGCCTTTCGTAATAATTGCAGATTGCCACCAAGGGCGCTTTTTTTAATTGGTGTGAACTTTTGAAGTGATGGCTGAAGTAGTAGTAGGGCAGAAATTGTTACGTAACCTTTTCTAATAATGCGAGAAGGTGTGTGCTGTTGTAATGGCTTAAGTTTGAGCTGGCTTTCTTTTTCTCTTTCGACATCACGTACTCTGTTTGCTCGTTGAGCCTGGAAGTCTTCAGGGTGTTGCTATTGGTGTTGGAGGCGTGTGTACAGGTCCTTGAGGTATCGTGACATACACTTCTTTCGTCGAGATGTTGAACTATTTACCCATTTCGGCGTATTTATTGATGTAACGATTTGCGATTAATAAAGAACGCATTGCTGTTATCCCGTGAGAGTGGGCGTAATTTTAATTATCTTGATGCAATCGCTTATCTTCGCCAAGCGTATTAATGTAAGAAATAACACACTTATGTCGTCAGTTTCACATTCTTGAGAACTCAATAATTCATCATATGCAATTGCCGTTTAAACCTTATAGATCCGTTTGGTATCGAATTTTCTGACGTCCAATGATGCATGTATGCCTTGCATGTCCAACGTCCAGTGATATCTTATGAATTACGCAAAGTATTCTTGAGTTTTCATAACTTCCAGATGTTTCTCATTATAACTCCGTTTTTGTCACTACCGCCATTTTTATTTCTGCATTCATTTCGACCATACAATTGACACATTTACTCCACTCGATGAGAATATTACTCATGATCAGTCAATTAGCGTTCAGTGGCAGACGAGTTTTTAATCTGAACCGCACTAACAACTAGACGGAGAAACTAAGAAACCGGTGGGCGTTTCCAATCCTCCATCAGTGTTTGAACTTTGGTCCTACCCCCGTTCTATGGGAAACGAATTGGCGTTCCGAACATTATCGTCTGCCAATTTGGTAATATTGTTAATATTCTGATGGAAAGATCTTGAAGAAACACAAACGTCCAAGCGTGTCGTACTCATAAATGTACCGAGTGCAAATTCCGAACGGTGCAGCGGTGTCAGTGGAGGGTACAGCGCCCATAGTTTTGTGCACGTGTGCGTCAAGTACCATTATTGACTTTTTCATTCCCTACCTGTAACGACGCAAAAGACAAAGATACATGGGTTTCTGTTTTGTAATGTGTCCGAGAGTATGTTTATTTGGAAGCGAAACAGCTTTCTTGGTAACGATATTTATTAATGAAGATCTTGTCGACCGCATTGCAGTCATCTTCAGGGCACTCAAGTAGGGAAAGTAGTGCATTTAAAAAATAATTTAAATAATGAGAAGATTTGTAAAAATATAAATGACAAATAAGGTACAAAAGTTAACTGACAAATTAAAAATAAAAGCCGTATTTACGGAAATGCTATATAATATTTCTGGTTGTATTATATACGGTATGATTACAGTCTTGGCACAACTTCAATCAGACAATCCCCAGAACAGCTGTCGCAACGTTCTGTGACGTCATGAAAGTAATAGTGTTCATGTACAGAAGCAAGTAATACTTTTACAGCTCTGGCAACTCTTTTCGTGGGAGAGCCTCGCGCCCCACTATCCTAAGCGCTACACATTTAACTACGCGCCGACTCTCACAACCGCGTACCGTCCATTCTGTTACGTTATTTACCCATATCTACTGAAAAGACACGCCAAAGAAGAAATAAACTCTTTTAAGTTTACAGCCATAATTAACAAGTACAGGAACAGTCAAAAATACAGTTGCAGACAGCAACACTCTCAACGTCAGCAGACACATCACCCGCCCACCCATCCAAAATAACATTCAAGTCACGCCCTTTACTACGCCGTAGGCTGGACTTGTATCTCCAGAAATAGCCACCACTCTAAAAAAACTTTGTCAGTCACTATCTTCCAAACAACATCCCGTTACACAAACACTTGTTACCACAAAAAATCCAATCTGATTCATATAGGAGTATAATATTCGAATGTACTGTGTGTCGTCATTAGTACAACCAATCCCAAGCAAGAATCTTAAGCAAAATTTCAATTGCATCAACTATTGATTTCTAATAGGTGTACAATTTAAAAACTGATATATGCCCAAATGTACGTGAAAGTCATTTCCGATTTTTATCGTGAAATATAATAATTAACTGTGTCAATGGTTGTGGACATTGACTGAAAATGTGGGACCTCCTTGGCAGCAAAAAACGCTTTTCGCCTGCAATACAAATAAAAAAAGGTGATTCCTACTTCCAGTTACCGAGATAATTTTTTTACCTAATGATCGTGAAACAGTATTTAAGTTATCGTGGTATTAAAATTCTTAACATAGTTGCAAATGGTTCTTCCAGATTTTTGTCCACTTTTTGTTCGCGAATTTCTGAGGCAATCGCGAGGACGACTTGCTTCTGCATGTGCGAGTCTTTCGTCCAAAGAGTGTTCGCCGTTGAGCGCTCTCCGACGTAGCCGCCTCTCTCCGTCCCAACGTGGTTGTTGACGAGGCTCGTGACGCGCAGTGCCGCGTATCAGGCGAGGGGCCTTGCCATGTTGATTAGGGTGCAAGTGAACCGTGTCGCGCCCATGTGCCCGCCCGGCCTTCGCGCCGGGCGCCGTCTCGTGTTGGAGCAGAGAACACACTCATCTCCCACATGCGGCTCAAGCGACAGGGAGCCCGCCCGCTCAATGCTCTTATCGTACGCATGCGTTAGAGTACTTGTGCGTGCGAAATGAACAAATGGAGTAACAATTGTTTCGGAATTGATGATAGCAACTTCTCTTGTATGTTGAAGATAAACTAGAGGTACTACAGAATGGCAGAGACTTTTATAAATAGAGAGAAATAATACACTTTTTTTGCCACTTTTGAAGATTCAGAATTAACCGTGAAAATCGGACCTATGCCACCTTTATAAGTATATTTTACTCAATTCTTACGAGAAATTTAAAGAAAAAATTTGGAGCCGTTTTTGAGAAAATTTTTAAAATGTTGGGACTTCGTGTTAAGTACCCCCAAATTTTATAGAATGTTTTTCAAAATTTCAAAGCTTCAACTATAACCACATCGACAGGAGATTCTTAAATTTGGAAAAGATCGTGTGACTGATTTAGGAGCTAGCAGTGTTCACAGACAGACAGACGGATGGACGGACGGACGGACATTTTGCTTTCAATTGGTTTTTCGGTATCAAGAACCCACAAAACCGGGATTCTGGCTACACCACGTGTTAGCGGATGTTTTTTAAACTTTAGCAACTGGATTTATCCTCTTTTTCGTTGTCAGGGCCCGGCAATGATTTTTTTGCGCCGAAAATTCTCCGTTTTTCCGCGCAGCACATCATAACTTTCTCTATACTACTCTGTACGTGTTACTCTGTATATACGTACGTATACGAGAAAGTAAAAGGAACAAAAAGTGATTGCTGACCCTTTAGTTTTTTGGTCCGTCAGGGTGGAGCATTTCGGACTTCTTACACAACATTAAAGTAATGTTTAACATTGTTTTAGTTTATGCCTACGATATAATGAAAAAAAGTAAATGAGTCATCAAAACAGTATGTTTTGCAGCCCCTCAAGAATAAACACGAACCATCTGAAAAGGATGGTACTTTGTAAATAAAAGATATGTTGAATGTAAGTAATATTTGGGCTTCATTTGTACGTATAGTGGTAGGGATTGAATATAAAGAGTTAATGGGTTAAAAAGCATCGCAATAGTTATATCTCTCTACATGTTTTGCGAGTGTTGTTAAACGTTGGTAAATCTTAAACTTTCGTAATAAAATTAATTCCGAAGGACCATACATAATTCATTCATCTCGTTTCCGAATAAATGAATACCTTATAAAAAATCATATGTGTTTGCAAATGGTATTAATGTTTCCTTCGTATATTCTTTGGTCACCCACAACTTACTCTAAGAACCACAAATAAAGTCAAAATATTTTTCTTTGGCTAACATGAACGGAAAAATTCTTATCGTTGTTTTTTGTTAGTTTTATTGTAGTACATTGTGCATTTTTTTCGGATTTTTCGAAGTGGTACGTCACATCGAAAATCTCATCCTTTTGCATTTGCAGGTTGCATTTGGGAGATTTTTCCTTTTACTCGCCATTTTCCAATCAAGAAATATCTTATGTATGCAACCTTGTATACATTTACACATCTTTCATATTGACACATATACTTTTACGGTGGTTCCTCCATTTTCAATTTTGACACTTAAACATTAGTTCTGTTGTCACAAATCGAAATGACTTTTACAAAATTTATTTCACTAAATGCAGCTTTATTTTATTAATTAAAATATAATTGGAGATACTTCGAAAACTATGAAAAAAATCAACAAGAATTAAAGCCTAATTTTCTGATTATGATAATGTTTTAATAGATCGATCGCCCTGAGGAATTAATGTTAAAAATTTCAAAATATTGTTTTCGCCAACATTTTTTAAAAATATGAATTATTCCATGATTTTTACAATATGCAAAGCTAAAACCCTTCTGAAAATCCAGTCCTGAGGAGTCTTACTTATACATCGTATAATTTACAATTTTAAAAAAATGTTTCGGGAAATTGTATGCTTAAAAAAAGTTTTGTGGTGGGGAAAAGTTTAAAAGGATTAAGAAGTTGGAAACTACGTGACTTTTTTTCATTTTCATTCAAAATTATTGTTCAAAATGTTTTCATTAATTTTTCTTGGCCCAAATAGTGGCCAATATTTGAAAATTGTATATTTCTGTTTGAAAATCTCCCATCTATACAACTGGAAGGCGTATACACAGTAATTCTTAGGCAAAATGTGTTTTGGTGTATGTTCGCGCTCGTAATTGTAACATTAGTTTCGATAGTAATACGGAATGTAGTGCGAACAGTAGTAGAATACGGACAGTAGTAGAATTCCGAATTAGGAATAGTACAATTCATATTATCTCCTAGAAAATCTCTTATCAACAGGGGAATCCAGAAAGAATATCGGCGGGGGGGAGCACAGTTCGAGCCAAATTATACAAAGAATTCCGTTGGGAAGGGGAGGCAGAGCCTTCGGGTCCCCCAATGCTTTTCGTCTACTCCTATCAATGTTTGGTAGCAAATTGCCGGTCAATCCATCTTGGGTTTGGTTTGCGAATTCATTGCGCATTGAGTTCGTCGGCTGTCCTTTGGAATCCAGCTGGACAGCGGCGCATCAGCCCTGAGCCTAGCGCTATCGGAGGAACTTGTGTTGGTTTTGCGTCGCCCTATCAGAGTGTTTGAACTTTCGAATTATAAAATCGGAGCCGCCACGCCTCCCGCTTCTCAGGAGATATGTAGAAGGACTCGGCAAACACTCATTGTATCTCTTGGGGAGATATGGCCGAGCAAGCAGCTCTTTTCTGCAGCAAGTACAGGGACTGGCTAGTGAGGAGAGGCTGACGGGTGACATTTAAATGAATCGGGGCCCGGTACGAAATCAGTATCGTTTTTTGGCTGAGGAGTTTCATGTTTGAAAAGTGCAATTTCCGACATTATAGAAAACACAGATTGCCCCATTTATTTCCTTTTACTGCTAAAAGACCGGGTGTTTAAGGGTCCTCGTGGACGCCGAAATTGAATTTGCTTTCTAATAATCATTCTAGTAATCTTCTAATAAATTTTCAGTGATTTAGAATAAAAGAAAATCGAGACTTCACTTTCGAGAAGAAAGTGGTGGAGTCATTAACAAGTTTTCTGCGTTCTAAGGCTTCTTGGCCTCGAGTAGGAACCAATCTTACTTTGATCAACATAGATGATTGTTGTGACCAAGAAACTGTATTTTTTTCGTGGGGAATAATGTTGTTTGGCTTTGACAGGATGTCGCTGACCGATACGCAAGATAAAGATTGACATGGTGGAGCATCTCCCGCTTTGCACGGCCCATAACACTCTGTGCGCTCTTGAGATTAAGTCGTGAATGTGATGCACATAGCGAAATCACTTGCTGTGAAGTGCCAGGGAACTGGCAGAAATAGGTTCGTGGTTTGTACCGAAAAAAACGACTAAGTTTCTTCTTCTTTAATTTGAACTTAAATCAAGAAGTAATGGCGTAACTTTTCACAGATTCATGTGCCAGTACACACCTACAGAGCTGCATTGCAAGTGCCGATCATTTCCTAGATGAGTTCGCTTCGCAGGGCATAGAAAACGGATGTTCGATACAAGTGCCCGTGTGTTTTCAACGTTGTCTTATCAACAGTTCGGAAGCTGCTCTGTGGAAGTAATCAAAATGCCGGAAAATTGCAGCTCTCGTCTGTGGAGTTCTATAAAAGGAAAATTAGTAGACTATTTATTACAATTAAAAAAAATAAGCGAAAAACATATTCCGGCCAATGTATTGCTTGTCAGAAAAATCTTTGTTGGGATAAAACGTGCCGTAACATTTGTCGAATCGCCGAACCATTTGTCGAATTGCTAAACTATTGCCGAACCATACAAAAAAGTATTCGACTGGCTGTAGACATTAAACTTCTTAGCTCATAGGAAAAGATGACTTTATGCATTTTTTTACGATTTCTTCATTTGTTAACGATTCTTATTCTTTTTTTAGGATTACTAAATGACTAGATAGAGTTTAATTCAAGAAAATTCCTTTTAATTAAATAAAAAATATTATTATTTATCCCAAATTTCCATAGTTGCATGCTTAAAGATGGAAATTATGAACACCCAAACGATATTTTCTGAGATACGGTTCCTAGTTTTCAGAAAACATTTGTACCAAATTTTACTTTCTATATTTTTCGTAAAGTCACATTTCAATTTTATTATTAAGGGCCTGCAAATTTAAGAAAATATTAAAAAAGCATTTTAGGCGCCGGTAGCTAGCAGCTCCGAAGAGAAAACCGAAAAGCTAGGCCACTCTAATGAGATTAGAAAACTAGTACGCGAAAGTGTCTGCCATTCTGAAGCACCAATAGATTATTTCTCGTATACGTACGTATTCGTCTGAGTACGTCTCGTCTCGTCTCGTCTACGTACAGAGTAAATACTTAGTATAATGATAGGATAGAATGTGTACGAGTGTGTCTGTCTAAACGACGTCTGTCATACTGTTCGTCCGTCTATGAGCAACACCAGCGCATAAACTCAATGTAGGATTTTTGTGACGATATCCAGATATATTCCCTGATCGATCTGACCCGACAACATTTTCGAAATTGCAAATTCGAATTTCCCACTCTTATTTTGTAAAATCTTTTAAGAGTTACGTAATCAGAAGAAGTTAGTCATTAGGCGGAGTTATTTAATTTGTTTATTAGTAATAGAGTTAGTTATTTACCAACAGTTATTTAAGATAAGAATTTTTTAAAGTCTGATTAGAATAATTTTCTCAAATATTTTAGCCATAGTAGGTAAAAGGTATATGGGTATGCAACTAGAGGGGTGTTTCGGGATTTTTTAGGATTTATTATTGGAATTACGATGTATTTTTCTCAGCTTGACGGGAAATAGCCTAATCTAAGGCAGCCGTTGAAGAGGGCAGTTAAATAAGCAATGGATTGAGAAGGTAAATGCTTTAAACTATTGGTTTGGATAGTGCTAAATGCATTCAATTACATGACCATTTTGATGCATTCTTTTGATTTTTCAAAAATTACAGAAATGTAAATATTTTTTAATGTCTTACGTTAATATTTACGATACGGGAATTGTTTAAAGCATTATTGCATTTCAGAGTACTAGTGCTTGAAATAATTTTTATAGAGATTCTCGAAAAATCAAAACTTTTCTGCAAAAATGAGTTTAAAATTGCGTATTTTCAGAAACTCTCAAACTTTTTTCTCGGCTCCAAATTTTTCAATCAAAATTTGCATATAGTACCAGGTTTTTCTCTTCCATAATATCCTTACAGTAATATTTCATTTCTGGAACCAAAAATTTGAGGAAGAAAAGAAGAAAAACAGATGTTTTACGCGCTGATAGGTAGCAGGGGGGAAGGTGAGGCAGAACCACAATGCGAGCCCAAACTAAAGATAGAAAACTAACTAGTACGAAGAAGTACGAACCCTAGTTTAAAGAATTAACAGAAATTGAGTAAATAATTGAGTAAGTAATTAATACAAGTTAAATGTCGTGCCCATGCCTTCCGCGTGTTGAACCTTGCGGACGGCCTCCTGGCCCTACAAGTGGAACTCGGCTGAGGAAGATGATGGGGAGGGGAGGGGGAGTGGTGCGTGGGTGTGTGGCTCCCAGGGGGTCGGCGTCGCCTTGACTGCTGTGGGAGCCGCCGCACCGCGCCGCGCCGCGCCGCGCCGCCCGTCACGCCAGCCGCCGGCGCTGGGAATTTCCTGCCATTCGGGGAAGGACGCGCCGCCCCCGCCCCCGCCCCCGCCCCCGCTCCCCCCATCCGAGTAATCGCATCGCCTGCGCTTCTTCACTTGTTCGGCGTATGCACAAGAATATTTTTTTAATTCACATTATAAACGAACGATAACGTTATTATAATCGAATTAAAGTTTTACTAATGTTATTATAAATGAATACGTTATTATATATGATAACGTTATTATAAACGAAATAAATTTTACTAACATTTTAATTAAATTAACTTTATTATGTTTCGTTCAAAGATAATATTCACAAATTTCAATTTATCAGTTATACTGACCATAACAAAACATTAAAGTATAGAAAAATCATTCAAAACCTGAATCTCCCCATCTGTTTCAGTACCCTCTTTAGTTTGTTTCACTGGGAGAGGTGGCTCAGGGTGTCACTGCAGTCCCTCTGATCTAGGTTCGAGTCCCGACATTGGCAGGATTCAACACTAGCTTGTTAGCTAAGTGGAATTCAGTCGCGGTCTGGAGGAGAATTCTAGCGGCCCGCTGTTCTGATCGGTAGTTTTCCGTGGTTTCTCCGATCAACACTAGGCGAATGCCGGAGCAGTACCCTACCAAACGGGTCACGGACCGCGCGCGATCTGTCCTTCCCATTCCTTGTCCTATTCTCTCCCCTTACACACACACACACACTTACACTAACATGCACTACACTACCACATATTCCGGGAGACTGGTCGGGAGCTTAGAGCTTATCCCGGCTGGGGCGGTGCGCCGCTAGTGGGAGATACCTGGTTTGGGAAATCCCCGCTAGCTGACGGTAGGTCGGCGCCGTTTGTCACCACGCAGCGGAGAGGAAACACCGCCGCCACCTGACAAAAAACGTGCACTACACCTACGGCACTAATGACCTTAGTAGTTGACGTGCCCAGAATCACTAACAATCAATCAATCAATCATTCACCCCAGTGCCTGTCGTCAGTCTCGCGGGTAGGCGTCTCCGCGGCGTGGGGCCCCGTGCCACCCTCTGGGACCTCTGGGGTTCGCCCCGCGAACAGCCGTTTTCGAAAATATTTTCAAAATTTGCAAAAAAATGGAATTACCAAATTCGAATTTCCAGCGCTTCGTTTGACGCGCTGTCAGTTCGTAAAATGGCATCACGACGGTTCGATGTTCTTAGAATTTTAGTTGTTGTTGGCGGTCGTGATATTCTTATGATGTAGATAATATTGATGTAGACGAGCATGTGTAAAAATATACTAATATTTGTTTGATTTGTAAAAGTAAGAAATGACTACTGTTCCTGACTATCGAAATAAATGCAGATATCCACCACAGGCGCTTCGTTTAAATTGGTTGAATTGGACTTTTTTGGTCAAATCAGAGGTGCCGGCTTTGTTACCCGAATTACTTAAGTATGCTCCCAGGAGTCACAGAAGTGAAGCAACTCGAGACATCGCGGATTCTTGGATGGGCGACCGTCTGGGTACCCCGCAAATCTATCGGCGCTGATCCCTGGCCGAAGGGATAAAAGACAGTGACTGACTACGAATGAAGATGACTAACGTAACGGAGAATTACTCTACGTTCAATGCCTCAGTAAAATCGTTAAGAGAACAGTATTACAAAATAGCCCCCTGCTGCTGTTGCTGTCGGCGTCGGTAGACAAAGTTGCGTGGATGTCTTCTATACCATTGCAGCTCTGGTTTGGGAGTTGCGATGAATCGTGGCGAAACCTGTAAGCCAAGAAGTACGTACATATCGTTTGGAGAGTGCCCCTGATAATTCTTATCGATTCTTTGATTTCTACTTCTACATCGCGGGCATGTGTATTCTTTGCGTAAACTGCAGCGCAATTAATGTTTTGTTACAAACGATAACATATTTGCAAATAGTACGCTCAAATAATTCGGCCTCCTGGGTCATGGGTTAGCGGCAATACTAGAGCCAAAGTACATGGAAAATAAGGCCATGGGCAAACTCGCATATGTTCTTCGTTGTATGCAGGAGGGGGAGACTTTCCGAGTCTCTTGTGTATTACATTTTCACTTTAATGCTTCCGTAATGTTTTGGCTTTGACAGGAAACTGTGTGTGTAATGTGTTTGTAATTGAGAAACTACATCTCTACGACCAGAACAATGGTTCAAGCACCGAGATGGGGCCAAGGGATATTCTGTATAATATAATCCCTAGCAAAATAAAAGAACTAATTCACTACCACTGGATTCCCATTCTTGTTACTTTTATTGTTATTGTTTATTATTATAATATACAATATCTTGTACAAAATTATATTCTCAGATAGTGTAACAGTTCAAAGTTAACTGTTTGGAACTGAACAGTAGTGCAAAGAAAAATGGCCCTGTTAAAGCGTCCAATTAAATAAAGGAAAACGTAAATAATTGGTAAAAACAAAAACTTAATATCCGGTGAAATGCCCTTCAGTTGCAATATCACTTTGCTAATGCTTGGCAATGAATATACAAAATTTTACATTTTGCTTGGTTTTAGTCACTAGCAGGTTCTTTCTTCAAATTTTCTGTACTTTTTCTTCAGTATTGTATTGTATTTTTGCGAGACATATTCAGTTACTTTAAGATTTGGTTATTGTGCAGGTGTCTTCATAGTTTTAGGAGTTACTTTTGGAGGGCGGAATGCTTAGTGTCTTGGTCTTTTTGGCACTTGATCCCATATTAAAATGCTCTTGGTTTTGCAATGTACTTCAGAAGTCGCAGATACTGACTGATCTATGTTCACGTTGCTCTCCAATAATAATAATAATAATAATAATAATAATAATAATAATAATAATAATAATAATAATAATAATAATAATAATAATAATTGCGAGTCCTGGGTAGACACGATCTATTTGTGCTTGTCCCTTCACCCCTCATTATCCTATCACCTCATTATTTATAATTCAAGTCGCAATAACCTTGTCTTATCAAGAGTACAGACGTTAAAAGCTGATCCCCATAATTACACACGTTAATCTCTCAGTGACCTCGTAGGATAACGTGTAGCGTGGTCATAAATGGCCTATACGCAAATAATAATAATAATAACAATAATAATAATAATAATAATAATAATAATAATAATAATAATAATTATTATTATTATTATTATTATATTAAAACCTGACTGCACGGAGGCACCTTCACGATGGTTTGGCGAGGTTCATCCTTAAAAGAAGCTAGAAAGCTGGATTTTGTGAACGATGATATGAGAAAAATCAATATTTACTGCTCTTTAAATGTGTTATTTTCTCTTGTTCGGTCGACTTTCAGATGGGAGCTTGATTCGTTTGCTTTCTGCGCCGCACGTTGAGGCGGTAAAGAAGAGTGCGCTGTGAAGCGAGAACAGCGAAGCATCGGAATCGAGGGGGCCAACCAACTTCCTTTCGCAACTTTTCTAGGCGAGGCTTGCTTGTGTGGGCGAACGTGATTGGGTGGCTTTGCTGGGATGGATTGTGTTGCGAGAGCAGGAGGCTGACCAGGCGATGTGTCGTTTGTGTTCGCAGGCAAGGGCGTCGTGGGCAAGGAGGCGGGTCCCGACGACAAAAAGGAGGAGGGCGAGTTGTGGTGCAGCGTCGAGGCGCAGGCCGCCTTCTTGGGGCCCAACCTGTGGGACAAGACGCTGCCCTACGATGCAGACCTTAAGGTATGTGCTTCTCACTCCCGTGCCGGGAGCGGTGGTTCAGGGCATCAACTGATGTCACTGCAGTGCCCTGACCGGGAGGTCCTAGGTTCCCTCTCCCCACAGCAGCAGGATTTTCGACAATAGGTCGAATTAAGCCGCTGTCTGGAGGAGAATTCTAGCGACCGGCTGCTCTGGTCGGTAGTTTTCCGAGGTTTCTCCGATCAACACCTGGGGAATGACGGAACAGACCCTAAAAAACGGGCCACGGACCGCATGCGATTTTTTTCCTTTTCCTTATCCTATCTTCACCCCTTACACACAGTTACAGTAATATGCACTACACTACCACACATGCCGGGAGACCGGTCGGGGACTTAGAACTTCCCGGCTGGGGTGGTGCCTCACTGGTGGGAGATACCTGGTTGGGAAAACCCCGCTAGTCGACGCCGGATCTGGTCATCCAGCGCGGGAAGATTACAACCACCTCCCGATGAAAAACATATAGTACACTTACGGGGCTAATGATCTCAGTAGTTGACGGGCTCGGAATCACCAACAATCAATCAATCCATTCTGTCGAGGGGGAAATCTAATGGTAGTAAATTGTGCCCTTTTACGAGTGATTAAATTGGACCATGGATGGTTAGTGCAGTTTGAAATGTTTATAACTTAACTGAAAGGGCGGGACACTTTCTTTCGACGTAGAGAGTTTTCGTTGAATGGAAAGAGTTGTTTTAATGAGTAGGTTACACAGTAAACCAAATGTCTAGTAGGGTGAACGCTAAATCGAGTTTTTCGTTATAAAGAGTTTAAACTATTTTTAAAGTAAACAAATATTGAAGATTAGGGAACTCGGTTCATGAGTCGAGATATGTTTGGAGACCAGTGGTACTACATGATTTGCACTAGCAACGACTCGGCTGCAATAACGACCGACGACACGAAGAGGGGATATCCAGAAGGCGGCCGTTGCGGCAGTCGCTGGCACTAGCCCTGCACCTCTGCTCCTTGTACACTTGTAAGGGGAAGACCACACCGCATCAATAGCATTATCGTACTGGCCATATAATTTATTTACAAGTATCTCGGTGATGATGATGAATGCAGTATTGGCGGAATGATATATTTTATATTATGCCTTTTAAACAATACATCCGAGTTACAATTCAGTAAGCAAGCCTGCTGACATGCTCAGGTCACCCTTAGCTACAACCTTTCCATTTAACTCTTGACATCAAACCGACTCAATTTGCAACCCAGTGGACGCCGGGCCTTGAGCTCTTTCCCAGCGGGCGTGGACAGGGAGCGGTTGCTCAGTGCATCAACTGATGTCACTGCGGCGCCTCTCACCGGGGGTTCGAGTCCCGACAGCGGCAGGATTTTCAGCTCTAGCTTTTCAGCTAGATCGAATTCAGCTGCTGTCTGGAGGAGAATTCTAGCGGCCGGCTGCTCTGATCGGTAGTTTTCCGTGGTTTGTCCGATCAACACCAGGTGAATGCCGGAGCAGTACCCTACCAAACGGGCTACGGACCGCGCGCGATGTTTCCTTCCTCTTCCTTGTCCTGTCCTCTCCCCTTACACACCCACTTACACTAACATGCACTACACTACCACACATTGCGGGAGACCGGTCGGATGCTTAGAGCTTGTCCCGGCTGGGACGGTGCCCCGCTGGTGGGAGAGTCCTGGATAGGGGGAAACCCCACTAGCCAACGGTACGTTGGCGCCGAATCTCGCCATCCAGCGGGGGAAGACCACCACCACCACCACCACCACCACCACCACCTCCCGGACCAAAACACGCACTTCACGTACGTGACATGACCATAGTAGACGCGCCCGGAAGCACTATCAATCAATCAATCAATCATCGCGGGCGCGGGCGCTACCCAGCCACCGAAAGCCGCCCCCTGGCCGAGAAGGAGCGGCGGCGCGGGCCGGAAGGTCGCTCAGCGCCGTCATCAATAATGAGCGCCCGCGCCGCGCCAGACTGCCGGGCGTCGTCGGCGACATCCAACTTTAAAGAGCCCGCCCCGCCCCCCGCCCCCGCCCCCGCCGGTCGATGGTGAGGCCACGCGGCGCTTCCGCCGGCCGCTGCACCCCCCCTCGGGCTGGTCTCTCGATCCCCTTGGCCTCGACGAATTAGTCATATAAGTAATAAAACGATAGATTGGTGGAAAATCGTAAAATGAGTGAAAAAAAAGTCCGACAATAAGATTTTTTTGGAAAAAAATCGCCGTTTTCCGGGGCACGATTACGTAACTTTCTCTTCTTACGAAGTATTCCTATGGCGAGAAAGTAAAAGGGTGTTAATTTTTTGTGTAAATAAGTAATATACCTGAGTTTTTCCAGAACCAGATATATTGTGCCAACGAATTTACTTCCCGAACACATATTAGTCTCTCCGTAGAAAAAGGATGGATGTACATAAGTCAAAAATAAATGCGTTGTGCATTGCTTTGGACTCCTTTTTCATGATGTACAGTCGTAATGGAATCAAGCGAAGATCCTGCAAGTTGGAATGCCATTTGTCAAACGATTGCTGAGGGTGGTACCTTTGAAAAGCCTGTGTGTGTGTTGGTGGTTTGCAGTGTTTGCGTTGCGTTGCAGTACGTGGACCTGGACGAGTTCCTGTCGGAGAACGGCATCCCGGTGGACAGCTCGGTGGCGGCGCCGCCTCACCACCCGCCGCCCCCTCACCCGCACGCGCACCCGCCCCCGCACCCGCACCCGCACCACGCGCAGCCGCCGCCGCCGCCACCCGCCCAGCAGCAGCACGCGCCACCCCCGCCGCCCCCGCTCCCGCAGCCCGGCGCGCCCGCCCTCAACGGACACGTCAAGGTGAGCAGTCTCCGTCGCCACGACTCGATTTTAAGGAAATTTCCTATTTTTTTCTTTCCTTTTTTATTTTCTTTTTAATTTTCTTTTTTATTTTTATTTTTCATTTCTTTTTTGTTTTTTCTTTCTCTTTTTTCTTTCTTTCTCTCTCTCTGTCTCTGTCTCTCTCTCTCTCTCTCTCTGTCTCTCCGTCTCTCTCTGTCTCTCTCTCTCTGTCTCTCTCTCTGTCTCTCTCTCTGTCTCTCTCTCTCTGTCTCTCTCTCTGTCTCTCCCTGTCTCTCTCTGTCTCTCTCTCTGTCTCTCTCTCTCTGTCTCTCTCTGTCTCTCTCTCTGTCTCTCTCTCTGTCTCTCTCTGTCTCTCTCTTTCTGTCTCTCTCTCTCTCTTTCTGTCTCTCTTGTTTTCGCTTTAGAACAATGCCTTTTAGTATAGACCAGGCACGTCAAACCGCGCCCGCACGAGCTACTTGCCCGCCTGGGGAGGGGGGCGCTCGTTCGAGCACGGGCGACTTCCCCTGACTCCGCACTCATTTGCCCTTCCAATCCGGAAGAGGATGTACGTGCGCAAGCTGATGCGGCGCGAGGCGGTGATTGGTGGCTTCATACGGAAATGTTATGTTTGCCAGATATTTTTTCTGTCAGATAACCTAGATTAATT
>BLKR01011841.1:0-26691 GCA_011170035.1 Teleogryllus occipitalis
TAGATCGCGCGCAGAGCACTCACCCTAGCTCCCAAGACATTCTCCAAGGACAAGATGGCGTTGGAGTTGTAGCGCCAGTTCACCAAAGCGCTAGTATCGCACGTTACGAACTTTGCCCGCTAGAAAGCGCCGTACACCGCTTCAAGGTCCTGCTCGTGAGCAAGATGGCGGGGAAACGCTCGCGAGTTTGTCCCCCACACTCCTAACAATAATTGGGGCTTAACGAACCAGCTGCCCGCTCTGCTTTCCTTGTATCGCTATTCTTGAGCTGATATTACCGAAGAGCTCGAACATCCTCATCCTCCTCCTCCTCCTCCTAACTACGGAATAAGGACTTATTTCACTCTTCAAAACACCGATTTAATCGTATTATAAACAAAGTACCGACTAACGATATACTACGCCTTTGAAACAATTATTAAAACAAAAAATTATTAAAAATTTAATGTGTATAATGAATTGCACGCTGTAATATCGAACTTTTTGTGTGATAAATTCTATTTTTCATTTAATGCACGAGGTATCCTAAGTGTCTGTGCTCAATTCTTTCTGCTGCCAAGAATCTACAATTTTTCTATTTCTTCAGAGCCCTACATCGCACACAGCCGCGGCATCTGGAGTGAGCAATATCAGGCGACTTGTGTTATTCAGCGCCTTGGATGCGATGGGCTGGCTTTTCCACCTCGCTGGCGGCACACGAGCTGTCAACATGAGAGCTGCAGTGTGGTGCCATGGTCCAAGAGTGCATCAAAACTCTTCATGTATATTTACTTTTATTAGTTTTTGAATAATTACCATTTACATTACAAATGAGAAAAACAATAAAAATCCCTGATTTTACTAGATCAATGAAATTCCCTGGCTTTCCGCGGTACTCTACATATTCCCCATGGGGATCACATTCTAGAGTGCGAGTGGAAAGTGAATGAAGGCTACTGGAGAGAAGCACACAGGGAGCAGGTGGAGTCCAAGTTCCGATTCCCAAACATATCTTCAAAATGAGACCGTTTTTTAACTTTGTCACATTGGGTGGTTAGAAACGATCAGAAACTCAGTCTACATTACCAAGCTATTTTTACATTTAAACTAATTATTAACAAAGTGCGGAATGAATTGCGGAACGTGAGTACCGCCGGAACTTAGGCAACCTGATAGGTTCATGGTCCCTGTCTGGACTTTCATATGTGGATTCCGGATCATTCCCAAGTAGCTCTTCGCCCAATTCCATCCCAAGGTCAACGCGCCAGGAGTGTAACTGGTGAGTTACCAGGCGAACCCGGAAACACCGAGCTTAGCATCGCCTACTCACTGTTCACTCATCTTGAAGCTAACGACATGAGTGCCTCTGTGAATCTCGGCTTTACAAGTTTCCACCAGAAACCATACCCGCCTCCGCTGTCATGAACGCAGAATTCTAAAAAAAAGGAAAGGGTCGCTTTTCAGAAAGCATGAATGAGTGTGACTCGAACGAAAGAAATAGTTTAACCGTGAAATTAACAAATATTAATAAGCTTTAAACCTATTAAATAAATACTTGTGAGAGATCAATATGTTCCTACATGTCTGAATATGAATGTTTCATATTATATTTCAAGAAATAATTGTTCCCTTGTTCAGGCATAAATGACAGGACACTTCGAGCAATGTATTCTTGAGAAGTTGCATTTGGCTTTCTCTCGCTTGTGGGATTGTACCTGTCCAATTTGACAGAACATTACACACAATTGAAATTTAAATAGCTGAAATATCAAAACTGATACATTTTCTGTTTATTTCGCGGATCTTTTTTAGGGACGCCAGGAATTAGCTATTGATACACCAAGGAGAAGATAACATATTCTCATGTCCTGTTTTCCATTGTGATCTTCCCACGACCTACGAAAATATCTACTCCTCCCATACGCTTTTTATGTTATTATAACATGGGGGCATGAGTTCTTACCATACTTTCTCTTCTTTATATTGTATCTAGACACTACCTTTTCGGCTAATTAGTGCCAGCGAGGATTGGTATCATAAGAAGCTCGTTAATAAATAAAAAAACTTCTTACAGCCTCGAAATAATTGGCGATCAGTTTCTTTTATAATAAAGGCCCCCCCATGAATGGTCTCAGAAAACCTACCATTTCCTTTGAATTGAAAATAATATTTGTGAAAGTGCTTCCTCCGCAAGAAACTGGAGGTAATTGGTTTCCTTCTAGGAAGTGGTAACTTCCTTATTTCTTCTAGAGTATTCTTGCAGGATATTGATGTCAGCGGAGGTTCTGTCTCCAAAAATCTAATGTTTTCTCATAATCTATACTATTGTCATCAAATATATTAACTGTTTCCCGCCAAGTTTGGAATTAAAAACTATCTCAAAGTATTTCATATAGACAAATGAAAGGGAAAACACTGTTAAAACATACAAAAGAAAACTTGAAAACTAAACTAACACAATCAAAATGCACCATCAGGCTGGAGAATTTTATTCGAAATATAAAATACGCTCATAGTATATTACAATGTTTACGAGGAGCTAGTGTTCAAGTGAATAGTAGTACCGTGTAGTCAGTGATTGATCCCTGGGGAGGGGGTTAAAGGTAATATACTCCTCCTTAAATCGAATAAGACAATTTTGTGTAAAAAACTATGTTAGATTTCGATCGAGTAACGAATGTGCTGTTTGAAACATTAGCAAAAACGTGATTGAAATTACTTTTGTTCATAAAAGTCCGCTCATCCTTTACTCCAAGTACGCAGTAAGCGGGGGAGGAGGCCTGGGGAGGGGGTTAGGGAAGGGTAAGTTTGACAATTGATGGTGAAGATATGGTGTGGTCATAGAAGTGCAGCAGGATTACATTTGATTTGTACGAAAGATGATTCCGTAACATAAATTGCAAACGCGCACCTGAAATGTTTCGTTTCGACGTATAAATATATTAAAAAGTAATGAAATATATAGTAATAGGTAAAATATGTAATTTTACCAAAATATGTAAAAATATGTAAAATAAAACTAGTTCTAATTCATTCAGAATACCTTGTAAACTAAAAAATATTATTCAATGCAGGTATCTAGTTCCTGTAAAAACATGTAATTACATGGAAATCCGTTCCCTAATAATCACCTTGCAGATGGCCATGCAATAATGCCAACGACATCTATTAAAGATAATGTAAACTACAATAACTGATGAACGTGAGTGTACAAACCTGATACTTGGACACAACGAACAAAGAAATTAGAGGTCAGAAGGAGCCGCAGCCATTTGGCAAACCATGCGCTGTAGGGTTAGATCAGTAAATGTGCCATAACAAACCAGCTCGCTTTTTAACAAAATAAGAGGATTGACCATGTGGAGGAATACATTTCATATTAAATTGTGTGAAACAAGTCTTTTGCAAGTAGGTGGTTTCAATAGCAAACACTGCATTACCGCGTGAATCACTTGTGCAGATATATTTTTTCATACCAGAAGAATCCATTTAGTGGGATTTATTTTTTATTCCAGGAAATTGTGTAATGCTACGAGCACAATTTCCTCAACTTTCTCAGCAACCAAATTTACAACAGACAAGAGGACACGAAGGTACGTCAACTAATGAGGGCATTAATCCCGTAAGAGTAGTGCGTTTTCCTCGGGAGGTGGTGGTGTTCTTCCCCCGAAGGATGGCGAGATCCGGCGCCGACCTACCGTCAGCTAGCGGGATTTTCCCCTAACCAGGGCTCTCCCACCAACCGGGCACCGCCCCAGCCGGGACAAGCTCTAAGCTCCCGACCGGTTTCCAGGAATATGAGGTAGTGTAGTGTATGTGTGTGTGTGTGTGTGTGTGTGTGTGTGTGTGTGCGCAAGGGGAGAGGATAGGACAAGGAAGATGAAGGAAAGATCGCGCGCGGTCCGTGGCCCGTTTATTAAGTTACTGCTCCGACATTCGCCTGGTGTTGATCGGAGAAACCACGAAGAACTACCGATCAGAGGAGCTGGCCTCTAGAATTCTTCTCCAGACAGCGACTGAATTCGACCAAGCTGACAAGCTAGGGTCGAATATCTTTCCACGGTCAGGACTCGAAAACTAGGACCTGGCGGAAAGAGGCACCGCAGTGACATCACTTGATGCACTGTGCCACCACTTCCTGTGTCGGAAATTTAGTTTCGACCTGTTTTTGTACAGTGATGACTGTCTAAATACATCTCCATAACTCACACGTCCATTCACTCCCATACCAACATAAAAAAACTTACCCTTTATATCCAATACAGCCAATAAAACAATAGAGTGGCTTCCTTTGTAATTAAAATAATAGGAGCCTGCAGATGCTGGTGCTCGAAAAACAATCAATTCCATCCACTGCACCAAGACACTAAGGATAATTCGAAAATTCTTCTATGTTGCTTTTTTCTTTCAATTTGAAGCCACCCGCTTTCTACCCGTGGACACTGAAAAATATTTGGTAAATAGTTCATATTCACGTTAATAATGAATTGGTAAACTAAGAATTACAATTTTCATCAAAATCTCACCTTCATAGAGAGAGGCATCAATTTACTGTAAATTACTTCCACTACCATTACCTACTACAATTTTGCCAATTGTAGCCTCATGTATTGTGGTGGAAAACGAGATAGATTTGAAGCTTTCCCGTGTTGCCAAGTATCTCAAGGTAACAGATAATCTTCAAATAAAGAGGAAATTATCAATAATTTAAAATTGTGCGATCTGTAGTGTAGGGACACATTTTTTCATGTTCTACACTTGTCCTTCGAGATATGGCGGTGGACATATACGTATTGTTTTTTTGCTGTTCTCCTTAATAAGGTTAAGGATATCTTAAAAATTATCCTCGAATATGCGAAAGAAATTTCTAAAATTATGTGGATCTTCTACATGGGACCCCTCGTGCACCATATTCAGAATACCTTGGCCTTCCTCTCGCTTCTTCAGCCAAGACTTCATCAATACGGAGTGTTTCTTGAGCCAGCAGCGATGACTGCTTCCAGAACGTACGCACAGAAATACTGCCACTGAAAGTACTCGGATAGCGGAATTTAGTTGTTTCCCTGTAGGTCCCTAGCGGCGGCATGTGGCGATTCATACAGAAAACGCACGTTCTGCTGGGGTTTCCATCGTTCCTGGCAACGTTCACGTCCGTTTCTCGCTTATCTCTATGGATCTTAGATCTGACGTTTGTCCGATGACCTCACCCCCGTCGACGTGTAGAGACCTCATCATGGGCGGAGTTTGGCGGGGATGGGGCAGAGAAGGTAAATATGTCAGCGTTCCGTGAGGTTAGTGCATGCCTCGTTTCCGTGGCCTCTGGCGAGGAGCTTAAGAGGCCGCCCGCATTTCGTTCCGCTGCACGGAGACTTCTCCGGTTCAGTAGTTGTGCCACTTTGACCGGTTGCATTCGCCCTCTTCTTCTGTTTCAGCAGTCGATGAGTTTACGGGGGCGTTGTTCATCCTTAGTGGCCGGTCAGGTGGGGGCAGGTGAGACCTGTAGTGGAGGACAGTCGTATCGGCTTCGTTGCGGACGTCTACGCTTGAAGTACCCTCCGCAAGTAAAGCAGCAGCCGGTGTGTGCCTGGCCGTCAGCAGAGGCGGCGGATGGTTAGATCTGACGGGAGCCGTTCTCTCCTCGTGTGTCACTGCCTGTGGAGTGCGAGTTTTTCTTCTTGGGTCTTGGAATGTTATTTATGTCGCTTTTCTTCCTCGTTTCTGCCCTCCGTGAGTGTAGCCCCGGTCTTCTCCTTGTGGCTGTTTAGGACCCCGTAGAACCTTGCTCCTATGTGGCCTTGACTGACTATAGCCTTAGGCAGGGCGGTCATGGTTACCTCGCGGTGCAGAGGGAGTATTGATTCGGGCGGGGCTGTTGTGCCAGCGTCTTTCCACTTCACTGCTTGCTTCTACAGCGTAGCTGCTCTCGCTTCCTCCTGAACGGACGTTGTGGAGTATTTGGCAGCTTCTTAGTGGAGGGCGTTTTCTCGTCTCGAAGACCGGGTTTGCGCGCATGTTGGCGGGCAGCATGGTGTCACTTTCTGGAGGTCTTACTGGAACGGGCGACTGGTAACACTGCATTGCAGTAGTAGGAGGTTGTGGCACACTTCCAACTGTGTAGCTTGGGTTAACTCGTAAAGTGGGACGTGGCTCATCAAATATGTTATGGGGGATTTGACGGGGGCGCAGTCTCTCGAGTGTCTTTTGTGTGGAAAAGACTTTCTGAAATCGTTTTTTTCAAACGGGGAGGCTGCTCTGTCCTGTGAGCGAGCGCTAGCACCAGCGTTGTTCAGCAAACGGCGTATCACTGAGGTCAGCTAGTATGTCCACCCGGGGTTCCTCTCTTCCGTCTCCAACGAAGAGGTCATTTGTGTCTGGTATAATTATCATCCTGTTTTATTTCGCAGCCTCTTGACCATGGTGGATGATGTGAAGGGCGGCATGGGAGGCGTATGCAAATTTCTCGTCACAGTGGGGCAATAGGCAACGAGCAAGAAGGGCATACTCTGGGAGAGGCTGGGCGGTAACTGTCAGTGCTTGCGCACATTCGCGGCTCTGCTCATCCCATGTTTGTTCTTGTTGCACAAAGGAGCGGCACCCAACGCATAACAGGTGTTGTTCTCGCACTCCGTCTGCCGCCTGCACGTGATGTACTAATATTTTGCGATCTGTGGAGCACTTCAGGGCGCTTGATATCACCTTTTTACATAAAAGCCAAAATAAGGCCTTTTGGGATGGAACGGGGACCGCAACCACTGTATTGCTTTCATACAGGATCGGTTGTATGATGCAGCTATCCTGCACTTGTACTACGGTCGCTCGTCGTTGTGACAGTACAACGTGATTATACCGCGCGAGGCCGCGGCGCTGGAAGCTGTAACTCTAGGTGCGGCCGAAGTCGCTGCGTTCGTCCCGCACCCATTGCATTGCACTTCCGTGTGGTAGTTACCGTGTTTTCTATCAACGTGGTGCATATAGGCTGCTATCCGTGCTTCATATCCGCCTCTTTTGATGACTGCACCTCGGGCGGCAGGGCAGAGATGGCATATTATTTCTGGAGGAGGTGGGAGGGAACACCAAACAGTGTTTTTATCCAGCATTGGTTGAATCCTGGTGAGTAAATTTTTGCATTGTCGGTTTCCGTTCTGCTGCTGTCACCACATCTTACCGCTCTGACGTGGTAGTGGGTGTTTTCCGTCACGGATTCTTCGCTGATCTGCTGCCCTATACCATTAGACTCAGCGACACTTTCGGTTTTTGACCGTTCCTACTCGTTTTCATTTAGCCGCCGCACCACTTTATTAAAGCGCGGAGCATCTTGTTCCGGCTGGCTTACTGCAGCGCAGGGCTGCAAGGGAGCAGCAGGGAGCGGTGTGAAATGTGTGGGAATGTCGTCGTTGCCGATGACACTTCGCCTCAGAGTCCCGTGCCTTGCGTCAGGTGTTGAGCGAGGAAGGGGGATCAGGGGGGGATAAAGCCTTGCGGCACTTGACACTGTTGTGCTGATACATCTTCTGTGAGGGCGAGCGGTTGTTGCGGACTCATGCCAAGGGCAGGACGCAGCGGTGTTGCCACTGATTTCGGTAACGGCGGTGGCGTGGAGGCACCTATTGTATAGAGCTGTTGCGCAGTCGCATTTACGGCGAATGGATTAATACGGTGATATGCGGTTGTTTTCAATGGCCTATCTGTAATGGCCGAAGAAGCGCGGTGGGGCGGTCGTGTCTCGTCCTCTGTACGCGCCGTGGTGGCACTTAACGCGCGTGGTCGTTGCAGCCGTGGCAAGGCGTCTTTGCAGGTTTCAATTTGCTCAATTTCTTCCGGTTCCCACGTACGGACTTGATGAGCAGGAATAAGATCTGTTACGATTTGCAACTCTTTGCTGGTTTGATCTTCTTTAAGTGTAATGATTGTGGGCGCAGTAGGCGTATTTGGTACTAGTGAGGCAGCACCAGTGAGTGTCATCGTATGCAATACTACCGGAGCATCATTACTTTCACATCCAACTTCTAACACGATGTCCCTGCCAAATCTCAGGATGTCATTTGATATGGTTCTGGGAGCTATCGGGCGGGGGCGTGGTGGGGTTTCAGGAGCTTTGCAAGCCGGCAGGATTTCATCCTCTTGCAGACGAGGGCTTTATTGACGCGAGGTGCACTTGAGGCTGTCGGCAATTTGGTCAGCCTCTTGTGACTCCGAAATAGTGATTAGTAGGGGTGATTTCTTTTTCGACTTTCGTTGTGCAGGTAGGAGGCGACGTAGCTCGAGCGAAAGATGGGCGCGGTCTTGCGTTTTATCAGTCGGCGGGGACACGATTATTACTTCGTTGTGGGCCTCCTCCAAAGATTTTCGGGGTGTACGTCGGGTGTTAATGAGGCGGTTCGAAGTGGCATCATCCTCATCGTCAGAGTCGCTGGTTATCAGGCGGGGTCGCTTTCGAAATTCCCTACCCATTTTTCAGAGTAGAAAGAACACAAAGCACAAGAGGAGCAAAACACAACGATACACAATATCTGGAGCGTGGTACACGGAATTGTTTATCAGCAGTCTCACAAACGTTAGTTCACAGTTCAACTCAAAAGCTAGCTGTCTCACTGGCGGGGTGGTTTTCTTCTGAATAGGTGGGCCAGCGCGGGAAACAGGCGGCTGCAGACACTGAGGGCAGAGACGGGGGAAAGGGGCCACAGGCGCCCGTAGCAGGAGAGCGGGGCGACATCCCACGGCACGGGAGGGGGCACGGTAGGCGAATGCCACGGCGAATGCACGGGAGGGGGCACGGTAGGCAATCTTATTTAATTCAGTGCGGTGCAGGGTGGTGTTATTTTCCTCCGATGGGGTGTTACGCGGGGCGGAGGGGGGCGCTTTGTTTCGCATGCATGCCGTGCACTACATTGTGGTGGCAGGGTAGGCAATACGTCTAGCGCCGGGAGGGGACATCGCCTCAGTTGCACGGGCCGCGCTGGCAACGGCGCGGTGATTGTTGTGCGGGACCTTTAGTAGTTGTTGGTTTATATGTCGGTTCAGTAGTCGTCGGTTTAAATATCGTCGGTTGAGGGTTTCTTCAACAGAATGCGGGTGATATCATGACCGTTGAATGGCGCATCTCTACAAGACGACATAGGGTGCCATGACTTCCAATACTATTTACATCCCATTTCGTTGTGGAACCACATTGAAGGAGAGCACGCACTCGAGGGGCCACCGCGCTACTTGGTTGTTTCACCGTCACCGTACTGTTTTAGAGAAAATAAGTTAAAAGCACACGCACATACGCACCCACATCCCGCCACACGCAATACCACCCGCCAAATCCGCCGCAAGACGGCGCAGCCACCTTTAACTTACATTACGAAGAACAGTCCTCCTCCGCCGCGTCCGCCATTACAACCGCCACCGTCAGTCCCCACGCTAGCCGCATGCGATCTCATTTCATCATTGCTTCCAGAATTACTGCACAATTTATTTGAAACTCGCACTACATATGTAGTTTCACTAGTTCTTACGAATACATAGCTAACTGTATCGCTAAAATGCCTCTTTCCTGGAGAAAACGGCGCCGGTTGCGGAGACCTTTACGATAAAATTGTACATGCTATTCACATGTTCATTGCGTCTCTAATATTTATGTACTCCATACGATGAATTTTTGGACGTACAACAAACAGATTAGAGAAAATAATTCGTTCTCTGGCAGTAGCGATTCTGTTGCAACTGAATAAAACTCATTTTCTAGAAGTTCATCTATGAATGTATGTGAGGTTTCGGTGTTTTGTTTATTGCATACGGAGTCGTGATGTTGCTCGAGATTCTCAGAGGTTTGTTAACTATCTTAATTTAATTGAGCCTCAGCAAGCATTGCATGACTGTTCAAAAACTTGATATAATCCCGAACAAACACGTCGACTCTCCTTTTCCTTCTATTTCCAGGAAAATTTGTGGTTTTATTTTTTTGAAACTTCTTCCACAGAGGCACTGGATGCAGGTATTCCGCCATACCCACATTTGTCATGGAACACGAAGGTCCATAAGGGCAATAATTTTATATCAACAAAACGCTTTGCCAATTTGGGTAAATAAAGTGGATTGACCCCTGAGGTTTCTGAATGATTTTCAACTTGTTACTTCATATTAAGGGCCCAGCTTGTCCATTTACTCTTCGCGTCTATTTCCAAAGCTTCAGAATTTGAATTAAGCACTTTAGAAAGGTTATTTTTGGCGATGTTCTCAACTGCAGAAAGTACTTCACTAATGGAAGACAGATATTATGAGGATTTTTAAAATTATAATATGTTGTTCACACTCTGGTTTATCATTAGAACTTCCTTCTAGTAACCCACACGTTTCTCTGGCTTACAATTAGTATGGATTGAATAAAATTTAAAGACACTTTTAAGAAGGAATCAAATTCAGAGAATTGTATTAAAAACGAATTTTCATTATTCCTCATTTAGCATTTTAATTTAATGGACTACAATAATTCAATGTTAACAGCACTACAAAATGAAACTGAAAACTTGATATAAACTTACAATAACAAATTATGAAGAATGACTTGTGAGTACAACTACCGACTAGCTCAACGGATTGGCGTTTCAGTCAAAAAATGTGTTCTGCTGTCTAGTTATAATTTATTAGGCTCTCAATGCCGTGAGAAAGTGCGTACATGATTGGTTGGGTTGTATTCTTGCAACAATTATTGCTAAAGTTGACGAGCACTTAATTCAAGGGCTATATTAACAAATAATATATTCAAATGAAATAAACTGAGGTTGTCTGGTATCAAGTTTCTATTTCACTTAAGATTTTTCGATCGCGTAGCGATCGTCGTCAGAGCTTGTAGCTGCTGGGCGGAAAACGAAGTTCTTAAGTGAAATAGAAACTTGATACCAGACAACCTCAGTTTATTTAATTTGAATTAATAAGGTATCTACATCACCAACAGTCTAATTAAAAATAATATATATTACGGATAATATGTTAAAATAGAACCGTGTTCTGTTATCTAGTTTAAAAAGTATTATGCTCAGAATGCCGTCAGGAAGTACGCACTTGATCCATTTTGGTATCGTATTGTGGCAACATTTTTTCCTCAAGTTGACGAGCACTTATTTCAAAGCCTGCATCAACAAATAGTACATAATAGTACTATCATACGTTAAAAAAATTGTATTTTGCCATCTAGTTTTAAAATTATTAGGCTCTAAAAGCTGTGAGGAATTGCGTGCTTTATTCGATTGTTTTGTTGCAAATATTATTGCTAATGTTGACGACTACTTAATTCAATTGCTATATTAACAAATAAAACATAATATTAAGTGTAATATCTTAAAATATAACCGTGTGCTGCCGTCTGGTTTAAAAATTATTAGGCTCTGAATGCCTGAGGAAGTGCGTTATTAACAGGTTGGTTTGTTGTTTCAACAGTATCTGACAATGTCTACCACTTAATTGAAGGTTTATATCAACAAATAGTACATATGAATACGTATAATGTGTTAAAATAAACCTGTGTTCTGCTGACTAGTTTAAAATTATTAGGCTCTGAATGCCATCAGGAAGTGCATACTTAATCAAGTGCAAAATTTTTTGCTCAAGTTGACGAGCACTTAATTCCAGGGATATATTAACAAATTTTATATAATAACACATATAATATAGTAAAATAAAAATGTGTTCTGCCGACTAGTATAAAAAGTATTAAGCTACGATTGCCGTGGGGATGTACGTACTTTATCGGTTGGGTTGTATTTTTGCCAATGTTGATAAGCACTTAATTCAAGATATGTTTATAAAAATAATATACGGATAATCATATGTATAATATGTTGAATGGAAACTGTACTCTGCTCGCCAGTTATTACGATTTGAATGGTGCACAGCAGAGCCTACTTGCGTGGTCGGGTTTTATATTTGAGATATTATTTGCTGAAGTTGACGAGCACTTCAAGGATATCGACAAAAAGTACGTAATGTTATGAAAAGTATGTTAAAAGTAATATTCTGTATGTTTTGCTCGTTCGTTTAAAAATAATTACGAGTTGAATGGTCTACCACGAGTTGGTCTGCCTCGAGTTGAATGGCGTTGCAAATTATTATTACTCATATTTTTTTACAATAATATATACAAATAGTTAATAATATTATTACTTTCGGTGAGCCTATAATTCGTCTGTAAGTGGTTATGCTCTAACTTTAATTTTTTTATTTTGTTTCAATTTAAATATTATTACAAGTTAAATGGTATGTCTCGAGTTGAATGGTGTTGCACATTATTATTTTTTAAAATGATAATTTATTAATAATATTAGCCTATAAAAATTGTACTAATATTTTTGTTCTAACTTTAATTTTCGACATTTTGTCAGCTGGCTATATTCTAAAGCTGACTGAACATTGATTTTTGAGAAAACTACAAGAGTTTAAAATTTGGGAATACGGCATTTGATTAGCCTATAATTAGCCCAAAATAATGAGCTAATTTTTTTGTGTTCTACTATAGCGTGTCAGCCAGATTTATGGACGTGTAAGTTTACGAGGCCTGACAGACTATTCAACGATTTAGCATCCCGTGGCAAGTCAGCACCCTTATCCCTTTTTATTACTTCATGTAAGACCTCCATCTCCCGTAACCCACATCGTGTTGGGTAATGTTAACTTCATCCCTCTGCTTCGAAGGTGATTTCTCACTTAAAGCACTCATTTTGGGTAATGCGACCATTAAACGGCTAATTTGGGTATTAACCAATTTCCACTTTTTCTACATACCATTCAAACAACATTAATCAACACGATAGTGTACAAGGTTCCTCTTACCGTAAAATGAAGGAATGGTGCATTGCTTTCTCGGCATTCCTTTCTTATTAGTTGTTCCCAATCTTTTATCCCATGGTCCGGTAGACAAGCAATAAATCTCTCCACACTAAAAACATGAAGTAATTGCCAGAGCATTAGAAAAGGTATAAAGGAATAATACGGTTATAAATTATATCGAAGAGATAGAAAAACAAGAGGCGGTGGCGTTTTTCTCTGCGTCAAGACCTCGTTAATTGTTAGGAATAGTTGGTTTAGTAACAACTTTGAAATGTTAGGAATGGAAATTGACGTACTAGATAATTCCGTGGAAATTATTGCTTGTTACAGGCCGCCTAACGACGGTTACGAAATTTTAGATGAAATCTGTGATAGGGTGGAAAATAGAAACGGTCGTTCTATTTTTGTCGTTGGCGACTTAAACTTTCCCGACGGTAACTGGAAAGGGGAGGTATGCGACAGGAAAATTCAAAAGCGCGTCAATCGACTGGTATGGGAGCAGGGATTAACGCAGGTAGTCGACCAACCCACGCGGCAGAGCGCAATTTTGGACATTTTCCTTGTTTACCCTGCAGAAATGTTCCTTTCTTGCGACGTCTTTCAGGAGATTAGCGACCACGAAGCAGTGATGGTAGAAGTACAAAAAATGTAATTACGCGACCTAAGGTGCAAGGCACGATAGTCAGGCAATATAGAAAAGTTAACGTCGAAGATTTACGTAGTTTCTTAAGAGAAAAATACTACTATCTTCTAAGAGCAGAAGGGGATATGGAGGAACAATGGGGGGCTTTTAAATCAATCGTAGAAACAGCTTTAGATACGTTCGTTCCTTGCAAAATACAGAAAATTAATCCTGATTCTGAATATTATACGGCGATACGGCGTTTAAAGAGAAAAGTTAGACTAGCATTTAATAGGAGACATTGCAGCATTGCTGACATAACTTTTAAAAAATACTACAGGAAATTAGAAAAAGAAAGGAAAATTGCGCATGAATTATTTTTAAGAAATATTTTGGAGACAGGAAGAAATAATTGGTCAGGCTTTTACAACTATGTCCGCAGGACATCTAAAGGGAATTCTAAAGAAAAGTTCTGCAAACGCAAAAGAATTATCATATTTTTCGCTGGTTCGCCCTCGCGAACTGGATTTTTCACGGACAGCATGGGTTTAGAAGTAAATATTCGTGCGAAAGCCAAATCGTTTCTCTTTTGCAAGATCTAGCTGACGAAGTTGACGCGGGTGGGAGGGTGGATGCAATCGTAATCGACTTTGCGAAAGCATTCGACGTAGACTCATAATCTACTTATGAGGAAATTATTAACTTCAGGGATAGATGCTAGTTGTGAAGTGGGTAAGCGTATTCCTTAGAGACAGGAAACAAAAATTTCGAATTGGCACTCAGTTTTCGACTGCGGGTATTGTTACTTCAGGGGTTCCACAGGGAGGTGTTTTAGGGCCATTACTTTTCTTAGCTTACGTAAATGATCTACATGTTCAAATACAATCGAAGATGCGTTCATTTGCAGACGATTGTGTTATATACCGAAAAATTAGAAAGTTTACCTATAGAACTAACGCAATAAAAAAAGGCATGGAAACCTCTAGAAACGAGAAGAACAAGGGCGAGGCTTTGCGCTCTTTATAAATCGTACGTAGGTCAACCAGCATGAAAGGAAATTCAGGTTAGACTAGAAAAGGCAAATCATTTCGTCCGAAGCGCTCACACTCACAAAAATTCGAACAAGGAAACAAAATTCAGATCTTGAGAAATTTTCCTTTTGTAACAGAACAATTAAAGATTGGAACAGTTTACCTGCAGCAATTTTCAAAGCTTCTCCTCTAAGTGTCCGAAGTTTTAGAAATAAGTTAGAACAATATGAGAGTAATAGACATTAAATGAGTAAGTGCTGTGAAGTGCTGGTCAGTGTAATTCAAAGCAAAAACAGTGCAGTGCAGTGCAGTGCAGTGCAGTGCAGTGCAGTGCAGTGCAGTGCAGTGCAGTGCAGTGCAGTTAAGTGTAGTGAACACGATCAATGAATTAAAAAAAATGGCCAATATTTATTGTGGCGGCACGTTTATGATCTAAGATTAATTATACGTAGTTATAGAGAAGTGGGGGGGGGGATGTGTTTCCCGCCGACTCCGTCACCGCCGCCGGCACGGCACCCAAGGGAATTTGCAGCCCCGGCCCGCGCGTGTTCCGACTTGTTTAGCCCCGCGCCCCCGTTTTTCTCTAAGTGCTTCCTCGGTCCTTTCAAAATGTTTGTACAACCACATTGCACGCCCGTCTGGCGAGGGGAACCCCTAAGCCGTAAATACAAATTTATTTATTAGAACGATCATTTCATGACACCATGCAAAGGTCCAGCGCGCACGTGTGTACAGGAAATGCACGAGAGAGAGGGAGATTGCGCCTGGCCATCGGAAAATTTTGGGAAATCCGTACTGCTGATTGGCAGGAAAGTTAAATAAAATGCAATAGCTCCGGGCCAATGGAAACACACACGTATCCGAGGAAAGGGTGAGCGACGCACGGAGCGATGATCAGAACGAGAGACTCCTTAGATTCGGCCGGTTGAGCGAGGACGTGAGTGCAGAGCGCTCCTCAGAGAAATTTCTTTTCCAATTAAGAGACTCAGCGAAAACGTTCGTCTGAGTTGTGCACAAAAAGGGGAGTTGCGAGAATTTTTTCATAAGTCTCGCCACTTAAATGTTCCTCTTTTATCTTTCTTATTGTTCAAAATTTCACGGGAGCAGTAGACCCACGTAGCTATTAGCAGGCACACACTCGCCTGTTACTATTCTGAGAACTCTCTGGGCCAGGCCGTGATTCGACGCTCCGACCACCAACTAGTGGATCAGAAGAAGTGTGGGTGGTACGCCCGCTCGACCCCTTCATCGCCGCCGCAGTTCAGCACCACCACTACGGTCCACGCTGCCAGACGTCAGCGGCGCTGCCTCTCGTGAGCCCCGACCGGCGCGGCCGTCCTCTTGGGACCGCTGCTTGGAGCCCACCCCTCAGCTGGCGAGTTCAACGACCCAGGATCTGCTGCCGGCGCTCTACTCATCATATAAGTCGCCTAACGGGAGTAAAACTCACGCCATTGAGTTCTATTCTACGCTCTTCAAGCGCAACGAGGACATTAGCATATTAGCGTTGCCGCGCTCTGGCGTGTTTGTCATTAGCCTTAAGAATTAAACTCATCATTAATTCTTAATTTCTTTTTAGCTGTAGTTTCTTAATTTTGAAATTTAAACATTTAAATTTATTTTAACGAGCTCACTAGGCAGAATTAAGTTCTCTCCTTTTAAATGTAACTTCTCTGACACTAGTAAGAAATAAAGGAAAATTAGTATTGAACCGTTTAAATGTCATGTAACTTCAAGAAACAGCCCTTTTTCAACTTCCTTCCACCATCCATAGGTTAGAAGGGAATTAGTATCACCTGCCGACCGAGCTAATGCCGGGCCGTCGGCCGAGTCGATGACATTATGTAGCTTGTATTAAATTTTAGCATCACCGACATAATTATTGGATATCATGACAGTTGAAATATTTGATATAATACGTAATATTAGTGATAGTATGATTATTGCATGTTCGGCTTGTACTGTACTCCTTTATTATTGTTATTACTAAATTGTATTATTATTGTAATTATTGTTATTTAACTGACATCGTGTCATACCCAATTTCAATTCAAATAAAATGTAATAAAAATGTAATTAATTTACAATACTTGTCTTCTATGTACTACGTATCACATTACATTATTGCGACTGTCAGACATACGTGGTATACATTATCTCATTATCTGAATATATTCTTTGATACAAGTGTGTGTAGGTCGTATTCATAGTCCCATCCCGTCCCGTTTCGCACCTCACCTCATATCATTAATTATATTATTATTATTATTATTATTATTATTATTATTATTATTATTATAGCCCTTTCCTTGCTCAGCGCGAGGGTTTAGAAAAAAAATATAGGAAATTAGTCAGTTGGGTGAAAACGTATAGTGAAGTGAAGTGAAGTGAAAGGTGCGATTATGCGTAGTCTACAGAAATAGTATTGAACAATTAATATTTAGATAAAGTTATATGCAGTAAAGTGAAGTGAACTGATTTCATTTCTTCAGAATATGACTGAATAAGTTCTGATTGGTGTGTAAGTGAGGGTTCCTTCGTCTCTCTATGTATATACGCGTATATGTTTGTATGTATGTATATTTGTGTAATATGTAAGTTTATTCATTTCTATGGTAGTGTGTATGCATTTTAATGTTTAGTATAGGAATGTAAATGCCATCTGCATATATAGGAAATGACAGTCAATTTGTTTGTTTATATTTATTTTTTATATATTATTTTATTTGTAATTGTAATTTTGCATTCTGCCACCGGGCATCATTTGCCCAATTGTAGAATAAATTTCTATCTATCTATTATTATTATTATTATTATTATACATATTATTATAATTTTATTATTTATTATTATTATTGGTGTGAAGCGACGCATTCTCAGGGTAGAGCACGTAGAAGCGCGACGCCGCCGGAGCTGAGATGCTCCCACAGCAGGCCTCGCCAGATGCGCTCAGCTGGCTACCGGCTCCCACGGCGCCGCTGACCGCACCTTTCACTTAAGGCTCAATGTACCGACACTAGTTCCATTTGTCGTCACCACGTGGCAGCACCAAAATAAGCAAAATTTACTAGACCGATAACGTCTGAACAAATTGTCGGATTTTCGATCTGTAAACGGCATTGGACTCCCTTTTAAAATAGAATTTACGCTACGATGCCGTTTTTTCAAAAAAATTCCAAATTTTTTTAAAATTTTTTTCTCATAGTTCCGGGAAGAAATTAAAAAATGTGGGCTTATAGCGCGATGACGACGTGCTTCCTGAATCCAACGCCGTGTCAATCATGCAAATCGGATGAATAGGTGCGGCGTAAAGTGAAATTTCGGGGAAAAATACCTTACCCCCCCTCCCGCTCCCCTTGCTTCACCCGACACCTTCTGGGCCCTCCCTCGACGCGGCCGAACGGCCAAACACGGCGGCCTGCGGCGCGGAAGGCCGAACTTTCAGACAGGCAAGCTGGACAGTCAGTTTAAGCTTTCGTCCCTTTCAGTCTCAATATATTTGTCTCCACGTGTCAAACTAGTGATGCTGTAACACAGCCAAACGGTCTCGTATCATCTGTAATTGTCGTATAAAACTATATATCTTGTTCACATATTTCCGTCTTCCTTAAAATACCATCAAACAATTATTTGAGGCGGTACTCAAAATATCGATTCCGATTTAGAAACTGACTTTAAAAAGAAAACGGAATTAATTGTGTAGATATCACCAATATTGTATGCCATAACATCTTATTTTACATACATTTTACTTCTAAGATCTTCCGTTATCATTCCTCTACCAGAAAGTATGAGCCGAGATTACGTACGAGCTCTTATCCTGCGACTCGATTTTTGATCTCAAAACGGCGTTTGTCTCCTTGTTAAATTTCACCTGATGAATCTGTTTTTTCAAGTAAAATCGCGGAAGCTAAATTTTAAAATTGTTTTCTTTGTTGTTAATTTTAAAATTACTTTCCGACAAATTATGTAATCGGGTACCGGAAAACTCTTATTGTCGGGCCCTGGTAAAGTAAAAGTGGATAAATCCTCTTGCTAAATATTACATTACTTCTTCTAACTCGTGGTCTAGCGAAAAAATACAATACATGTGTCCTTGATACCTAAAAATCGATTGACGTCAAAACATGTCTGTCCGTTTATGGTCAACGCTAACGCCCAAACCATCTTCCCGAATCTACCTGAAAGAACTCGATCTTTTGGGAGTTTCAAACGGATATTTTGATTTTTGAGGATACTTTACATTAAACCTCAAAATCATTTTTAAAATCTTCTCAAACCATCACCAAATTATTTGATTAAATTTTGTCCTCGTGTTACGTACAGAACCCAAGAGAAATGTGATATATGGTGTTTGTTAACATTACTTATTTTTAGAAAATTGTAACGTGCAATTTTTGGGAGCGTCTTCCTTCAACTATAATATTGATATATTTTTTTCCTTACTGAAATCTGTTCTGACAGATCTGAAAATAAGATCAAGTTTCATTTTTGAAACATTTGAGTAGTTTTCGTGCAATTTGAAGCGAAGTAAAGGCAATTAAAACAATTTTAACTTTTTCTCAGAAAGAGCTCAAATTTTTTTGTTTAAAGACGATACAAAATATGATGGTGGTCTCATTTTCGCCCACCCCGCCGTATTTTCGAAGATTGCAAAGGTCATGTAAGTTTATTGCAAAGCCGCGTAGTTTTAGAGTAACTTAAGAATGAAATTTATGTATATATTAAAAAAATCTCAAAAATCACATTTTTTTCCACGGATAGAAGGGACGCTTAAAAGAATTACCATTTTCGTTTAACTCTATCAATTTTCGAAAATTTCAAATTTAGAAATAATGCCAGAAAGTGTGTGATGTATCATCGCTAGCTTTTATTTGTAATTGTATTGTAAGGATACTTACACAGTTTAATTGTACTAAATTATTTCTAATGAAATTTGATGTTACATACTGCGGGAAAATCTGATTTTGCAGATTCGTTTATTTAGCGTTTTCATTATATATTCATGTTCATATTTAGCAATTTCATTCTACAAATTTTTCCTGACTTACTCGTGGCATATGTATTAGTATTACGCTCAAACTGGGAACTGAGATTAGTACATTGCTGATCGCACATACTAGTTTATAGAGAGGGTTGAGCAATATTTAAATACTTGTATTTGAAATATGTATTTTTGTATTGAAAACTATTTTTGAGTTTTTTGAGCATGTATTTTGAAGATATATTTAAATACATAAAAAAGATGTTAAAAAAAAGAAATACTTCAAATACTGTAAATACAAATGAAAGAGAAGATAACAAGGATAGTTTGTTTTTCTTTGATTCGGCTAGTGAACAGCGACCGAAAACGTATTGAATACCGGTAAAAATACCGGTATTTTTTCATACCTTTCTCAAATACCTTTGTTTTATACTAGTAAAATACCTCTATTGGACTTATTTACCGGTATGGACGTCCATAAACGTTATACCGGTATTTTCAATGAAAAACAATAGCTTATCATCCATACATCTTGACAAAATAAGTTACTTTAGTTAATTATATCTCACAAAATTTTTATTAGTCACATATACTTTCATAATTATTAATTGTTTAATTTATAATTTTGTTTATATTTATATATACTCGGTTGCTAATAATTAAGCAAACACGAATGTTTCCACTAATTCTTATAGAGTAAATATAATCTCCACTTCGTCATTGCACAATGTTCTCGCCCACTGAAAACTGCTCACCGCCCTCTTCCTACGCTTGGGCATATCGAATTGTCCTAGTGTAGCACGTAGTCCGCCGAAGAACGCGGCGAGATGTCTGCAGAGGTCAGAAAAGTCACGCAATTAGAACAGCAGTGTGCCAGAGGTGCGACCCTGCTTCCAGCTCAGAAGGGTGACTACACTTGAGCGCGTGCCCTGGCGGCGCTGGGCTTGGATAGAAAGGAGCGCGAAATGCGGAGCAAACATTCAAAACGTGACATGTCCACTTTATGGAAAATAAAATCTTTTGGACAAACTATGAGTCGAACAAAATCTCTAGAAAAGGAAATTATGCTTGGAATGATAGAATGAAGCGGAAGAAAAGGGTGTAAGTGGCACAATTGAATAACTAATACACAATATCACAAACAAAAGGAAAAGGGCAGTTCGAGTCCGAGTGAGCAATGAACAAATTGCTAGCATCCTATTGCTGTGTATATCCAGATAGGTCTAACAAGGGATGGCTTGCGATCAATGTTCTAGTACTATTTCTCTGCGCGTTCAGACCCGCGAAGAATTGGGACCTGCAGATGAAAGGAGAGATGCTCACAGCTGCTGCTTGACCGGGACTGGAGCCGACAAATAGACATCATCGCACTGAACAGTGTGTTTGATACCCGCAGTCTTTCATGCGTACATTCTGCCATTATTAGGGAAGAACTCGCTGAATTATCGGCGCGTCCCCTCCCAGTTTCGGATAGCAAGAAAAGCGAAGGAATGATGCTCAAGTAATACAAATGCAAATATCAATGTTCAAAATTAAAACATCTTTCAAAAACCTGGTTTAGAAACATCGATCAAGTTCGTGCGGAAGATAATTTGTTTTCACAGTGGCCGTGATTGTTAATTTATAATTACGATTTAGACAAAACGGCAAAAGAAAGTAAAAAGAATAACAGCGAAACTAAGCCTGAAAACTATCGCCCAGGGTCATCTTATGGAGTCACAACTTCCTCAAATGGGTACAGGAAGGTGGGCGAGAGACTTTACACCTAGAGTGCTTGCGTTGGCCGCCTCTCTGCGTACGGTAGGACATACGTAGGAAATGCCAGAAAAATGGGGTCATTTCTTGGGCTGAAGATAGTCTACTGGATGAGGATGTTACAATCACCGTTCGCTTTATTCGAACACATGTATTGACAGTGGTATAATGCAATATTATTTCATATTTTAACTTTTTTATAAAATTGTGATTATCGGTTCTTTTCATTCACAACAACTCATCAAGCACATCGATAATAAACATCAGGTTTCATAAATGTTTCATTTTTTTACGAAATATGTTCATGTGTCTATACAAAATCTATGTTTTGAAAATATCAACATCAATGTTGCATCCCTATTCTCGACACCTAGATGAGGATCGCCGATTTAATACGTTTGCATTCTGATTCCCTAATATGAGGTTTATCAGTGACTGGTATGCTACGTTTTACTAGTAGTATATAAATCTTATAAATTGAATTGCTACCCGATTAAATGTTACTGATAAGCGTGTACGATGTTTAGAAAAATGGTATCTTAATGTAGAAATGTAAAAGTTGCCGAATTAATAACTGTATAACAAAACATAATTTATCCCCCTCATAGACGGATATTCCTCTTCTAGTGTGGTGTTCCTGTCTAAGGGTTAAAGTTGTATTGCTTTCATGACAATTTAATGCATTAAAAAATACATACATATGTCACAATACAATGATTTACACTACATCCTTTTACATTATCATTTACGTAGTTTGTATCAAAATGACGCGCCGGGAATTACTTATTCCAATCTTCAAGTTTATACAAATATAACAGAATCATTTTATATCAATATAACTTACTAAGTAAGCTGGGACATGTCACGATTCTTAATATTATATTTTAATGTTTGTTACAGTGTTGGATTCAGGATGCATCTCGCCTGCGACCACTTCTTCAATTTTGTCCGAAAGTACGAAAACAGTTTTAAAATTTTACTTGGGAAAACAGATTCATCAGGTGAAGTCTATCAAGGAGACAAACGCCGTTTTGAGATCAAAAATCGAGTCGCAGGCTCGTGCGTAATTTCGGCTCATTCTTTCTGGTAGTGGAATGATAACGGAAGATCTTAGAAGTAAAATGTATGTAAAATAAGATGTTAGGACATGGAATATTGGTGATATCTACACAATTAGTTCAATTTTCTTTTTGAAATCAGTTTCCAAATCGGATTTGATATTTTGAGTAGTGCCTCAAATACATTTTTGATGGTATTCGAAGGAAGACGGAAATATGTGAACAAGATATATAGTTTTATACGACTATTACAGATGATATGAGACCGTTTGGTTGTGTTACAGCATCACTAGTTTGATAAGTGGAGAAAAATATATTGAGATTGAAAGGGACGAAACCATAAATCGACTGCCCGGCTTGCTTGCCTGAGAGCACAGCCTCTTCCCGTGCCGCAGGCCGCCGGGTTTGGCCGTTCGGCTGCGTCGAGGGAGCCCCCAAAAGGATCGGGTGACGCACTGCGTGAAGCGGGAAGGGGGGGGTCAGGTATTTTTTTCGAAATTAAACTTTACGCCGCTCCTATTCATCCGATTTGCATGATTGACACGGCTTTGGATTTGGGAAGCACGTCGTCATCGCGCTATAATCCCACATTTTTTAATTTCTTCCCGGAACTATGAGAAAAAATTGAAAATTATTTGGAAATATTTTTTGAAAAAACGGCATCGTAGCGTAAATTCTATTTTAAAAGGGAGTCCAATGCCGTTTACAGATCGAAAATCGGACAATTTGTTCAGACGTTATCGATCTAGTAAATTCCGTGTGACAGTGCTGCGATCTATTGATTTTTCCTATAAGTATTTTTCGGTGCATTTAGCCTTAAAGACGCCTTCAAACGCTACCGCGCACATCCTCGCCACTGCGTTGAAGGTTTAAAACTAGATTACTCCAAAGACAAGATTTTTTAAAGTTTTTGAAAATCTGCAATAATATTGCGTTCAGAATGTTCTAGAAGCTATTAAATTTTCTCGATATCTTACAAGGAACAAAAATTATAAAAAATACTCACCTAAGCTGAAAGAGGCAGAATGCAACCCGCCACAAAATTTGTCGCAAAGGCTCTGCTCGCGGGGCGGCTGATGGACTACTCAGTCATAGCTGCCTTTTGGAGAACAAGGTACTTCAGTTGAATTTGATGCAGGTGTTGCTGAAAGTTTGTTCTCACTGACTGGAATGACAGATTTTCTGAAATTTGAAAAAGCCGTTTTTTGTGAAAGCGTGAATTTATCAAATTCTGAAAAATCTCACAATTAATCCTTGATTTATCACTTGCATGTATCGTAATCGATGATTCAGGATTCTTTCTGTTTTGTGATGGTTAACAGATTGGACATTTGTGAACTTCATTAACAACGTTCTTAAGATTTAACATTCCTTTTTAATATCCTATAATTATGATTTGTAATGGTCCATGTTCACGCCCCTGATACACCTTGGCAATATAATAACATTACAAAGCACAGATTGGCAATGCGGTTAGGGCAAATGAAAACAATGATAGACGTATTTGATGTGAACATCTCCACATTTAAAATTCAATTTTCAGATCAGAATAAATTTCATATACGTTCGGTACATCCTGAATTACGATAAGAAGCAATCTTGCGTTGATTTATGAAGTTAATGCTCACGGATAAGGGGTATATTGAATGTTGAAATTATGTCGGCAATTAAAAATGAAAAGTCTTTAAAATTTTTCCTGCCAGTTTTACATTTCAAACAAATTGTTTGACTTTATAAAAATGTAAAGAAAAGAATTTTACAAAAACCATAAACAAAAACCTTGTTTACAATTTAACGATTTTCAGAATTTGTTAGCGTCCCAAACACTTTAAATTGGCAAACAATTAATTATGTACTGGTTACGATGAGGCATAAAGATCACCGTAACCACCATAACGATCACCGATGAGCACCGTAACCGTCATCAAACGCCTTTATATATTAAGAACTTAGATTTAAGCTTTTACGAGTATACATTGATATAATATATTTTTTGCATTTACTTAACAAGGTGGAACGTTAATTAACATTTAATAAAATAAAACTCTTGAATCCTAAGTGCTAAACAGGTTTATATCTAAATGCAATTGCAAGTAGGTGCAATGGGATAACTGTGTAAGCGGGTTAATGAAATGAAGGCGATATCCCGGCCTAAAACTTTTTAGTTCTAAACGTTTCCAAAAACTGTATATGTATTGGAAATCAATAACTGCATGTCTAATACAGCATAAATATACATTGTTACAAATGAACCAGTGATCTGTGAAATTCACCCCAATTTTTACAAACAAGCAAATTAACCGTTAAAGACAAGCCACATTCAATTCCAAATCTAATCACATCCAAGAACAATAAATTTATCTTCACAATCTGTGCATGGTTTCTAGAATTCGCTAGGAATATAGTTAATTATGTACTAATTATATTCAAATCGTTCCACAATTTCTCGCAGCGACTTCAAGTAAGGCACAATAAGATATAAAAGCCGAAATCCGACGCTGATGTACCTTTTCAAATAACTTTTATAACCCACTTTCAATATTTTATTTTTGTTTACAGTTTAAAAAATTAAGGACCCAACATAGACATTAAGAATTTTGGAGTATGAAAACAATTCTATTTTTGTATCGACGGTTTCAAGTTTTTCTGAAGTTTACGTTTTTAGGGTGTTTTGCTCTAATGTCTGATTCAAATGTATTATTTATAAGATGTTCTTTTGTTCTCATTCCCTTAAAATAAATACACACATTGTAACCGATTTGTATAAAAATTGCTACTGTAATAAAATATTTTTGTGCAAATTACTTCAGTCTTTTTTGTTCATATTTGATACTGTGAAGAATTGTGAACATTTGTGACGTATACTTCCTGGTATATGAGCTCTAGATGTATTTCGAAGTAAATGTGTTCTGTAATTGCCCCGCTGTTCCCTATAAAATAAGCAGGTAATAACTAGAGGAATAAAACTAATAATACATAACAAAATCATACACGAATATACATAATTTTATTCAATTTTACGTGAAACACTTTTGTTATCACTAATTAATAGAAAATATATATTAATATTTCCATTGTTATAACAAATAATTAGGTAACTGATGAAAGTTATATGAAGAAAAGCATGCACTATTAAAAGTAAGATTTAAACAAATAAATTACATAGTCTTATAACAATACACATTAAATGTTAACAATATTTTCTTAAAACTTTATTATTGCAGTTAAAAATTGTACAGAATATCATATGAAAATACTAATATGTAATACGTCATTTTCAAACCATGAAAATTTTCACTTAATATGTTATTTGATTAATAACGAAGTTCAAAATAGTAATGATCTTTTAATACTCTATCATTATCAATAATATATCCATGCAATTAATATTAATGAAATACTTCGGCTACGGATGTTCGGATACTCGCACTTCAGAAATCTTTAAACAAGCTCACTTTCACAAAAGACATTTGGATCTACCTTTGATTTCAATGTTTGCAACACATTAACAATAAGAACACAGTACTTCAAGCCAGTTAAGTTAATAGCATCGACATACAACATGGTACAATATAAATATATAAATATATCTCCCGTACGTCATACAGTGTTACCTTTTTAAAATGTTACATACATGGATATTTTCTTCAAATAAAAGATTCGTTCGTACTGAAAATTCGAACATGCTTTATGTATTCCTAGCTGCTCATTTATAAACATTTCAATCAACTAAACAGCATTTTGTTACCACATGAACTCCCATTTTGGCAGCAATTTATTGAGCAGGGCTTCTATATATTCAATGACACTCTTTTTAGCATAGAGCGCAATACGAACTATATGCATTTCAAGCTGTTGACAGCTACGATCATATACATACTCACGAAATGAGTGAAGATATAGAAAACTAGTTATTTTTAATTTCAGACGTTGAGAAATTTATTTCATAAAGCAAAATCATCACTTAAATTTCATGTAAATTTAATTACTTATATTTCAGTAAAGAAACTTCGCACGACTAATCTTTGAAAAATGCATAAATTTCCCTTATGGAAGTAGTGCAATCGATGTGGAGAAAGTCATTAATAGTTGGTGGCATTTGAAATTCATCATATAACTTGTAGCGTTTACGGAGGAATGAATAATAATGTTGTGGTGGCTTTAAAAGGCAACATCCTTTCAATTTTTTTAAGAAGAAATGGTTACAAATGGGTTAATGGAATGGTCTTGGAATGATTAGAAATGTGTTAATGTTTTTTCCATGCGTCTTTCTGATTACCCAAAAAATAATTAATACACAATACAAATTATTAAGTTTCATATGATATAAGAAATATGCATTAAACCTATTAATTTAAGAATTCGATGAACACAATAGCCATGTTAATTATGTGCATCTCTACTTTTAGTATTTCAACAATCATTGTGAAATAATTCATGGTGCCAGTTTCAGCA